>JAQFZP010003021.1:0-11529 GCA_034695745.1 Geophilus truncorum | reverse complement strand
ATCTGAAAACAAAGCATTTTATTATTAAATTATAATGAATTTTATTTGAGAAAATAAAATAAAATTCTAACAAACCATACATCCAGTATTTCAATAAATACATATTTTCTTTTTTCGCGAGAGTCGAGAGTACCAACCGGGCGCGACCGATCGCTTTTTTTTCCGCCCCAACAATGACGTATTTTATTTTAACATTTCAGAAATTCTTCTTTTTTTACTGTAATTTTTTTTTTTTTTTTTTTTAATTAAAATAAATAATTGTGATTTGACCGCGAAATAAATTCCAGTGTGAATAAAACAAATTTTATTAATGAGTGCAGTCAGTCATATTAACACCTGTATAAAATAAATAAACTAATGAGAAAAAGACTAGCTCGAGAAAAATGTAGCAGAAATTCATTGTGCGACAGACGAAGAAAAGAGCAAACCGAGAGAAACTTTTCTACATTTTAATTCGTTTAGTTAGCGTCAATGTTGAAGCTGGAAAATCCAAACTCAGGATGAGGAGAGAAGGGCGAGGATCTAAAAGAATACATTCGCAGCATTCATCTATACAAAACAAACGTTAATACTTGAGAGTACCGCACCACATACAAACTACAAAGTCTCGATACTTGTAATCAATCGGAGCGAGAAGTTAATGTGAGTAATGTCTTTCTCTTCTCTTAAATGCACCGCTTACAGTATTTTCATTTTATTTAATTAAGCTCATTGAATCGCATAGTCCCACAATCTCTTGGTCCTTTGGGTAAAAAAAAAAAAAAAAAACGATCACTAAAACTGGCACACACAAAAGTGTTTTTCTTCGACTGATGATTCTAGTTGCCACGGTTTATATAAAGAAAAAAAAAATGTAAACAAAAACATAAAAAAAAATGAAAGCCGAGATCCCGAAATGTCGTCGACCGATGATGAGAATAAACACGTGAGGGAGGAAGGAGCAGAATCCAAGCCACCAACGATCAGGTGCGACGAGACGAACAAGGCACTGGTCCCTCGCTAGTGTCCCTCCCCTCGTTTCACACAAAAGGATTCTTGTTCTGGAATGTCACGTCGTTCGGGTGCGCGTTCTGATTCTGCGGCTGACACGACTAAAAAGGAAAAAAGGAAAAAATTATTAATTATCAAGAAACGAGAAGAATTTTTGCAAACACCCACCGCCTGCCGAGTCTGCCACGACTTCATGGCAGCTTTGTACTTTTCGAATTCGTGACACCAGTCGGAGTATATTTTCCTGTACTGAGATTCATCAGGTGCGTTGCAAGTTTCTGATAAATACAAACAGAATCAAATAAATAAATTAATTAAAAACTATGTTACTTTGACTGACTAGTGTTGACGGTGATATTGTAGCTGCACAGCGTGTCCAATCCGGTCTTGCAGTCGTAGCGACCGTTGTCGTTCTCCGTCATGGTCAAAATGACCAATCCGCCGTCCGATGTTTCGATGTATTTATCCATGCGATAATTAACTTCGCGTTTTCTCCAGTACCACTTGACGGGTTCGGAGATGATGGACGTCGGCAGGTTGATCGAGCAACCCAGGTGAACGCTCTGTCCCCAATGCACTTGCATCGGTTTCTTTTTCAAACCTGAAAACAAGTTTAAAATTGAGATAAATATTGATTACGTTTTCCCATAATTAACTCACATGTATCACAGATTCCAGACGATATATTTGTCACGTCTTGCAACAAACTTAGAGAAAAAAAAAAAAAAAAAAAATCAAATAATTTTAACATAATCCCGTCAATTTCAACGCAATACTATTTACTTGGGCCTGTGCGGTCTGCACTGAGACGCGTCTTTGTCCCATCCGCAATAAGGATCGCGAATGCAACGCACGCAATTGGTGTACCTCGCTCTGCACATCACCATCTCCACCTGACGAATGCGAGAATCTGACGCGACGTACAGAGATTTATGCTAAAAAGAAATTCAAAATTTCATTTCAAACTTTGAATAAATAATCAAGACAACTCGTAGTACTTTGCTAGATATTTCCATGGCTCTAATTGGCTCGGGGCTGGTCACTTCGAATACGTCCAACAAATCGGAATGCGCGCCCTCCTTGTCTTGCCACTGAACTATCTTGTACACTTTGCCATCGTCTAAAATCAAAATGAAGCGCATTAATTTCCTGAAAATTCGATTTCGTATTCCATGTCGTACTCGATCCGGCGTAGTAAACGGTGAAAGTGTTAGACGCGACGACTAGTCTGTCGACCACCAAATGAGTGAAGATCAAGTCCCTCTTGTAAAAAGCGGGTTTGCCATGATCGTGGCTCACGGCGCTGTCCATCAACGGATGTCCGCGAATGAAATTGAGCACCGTGTCCGGCAGAGTCTGCGTGTCGTTGACGCATTGGCCTGGTCTGGGCTCGGGCACTTTGCTGTTGAGAACCGGCAGCCAAGCGGACGAAGACGTCGCTTGCTCCTTAAATTTCCCGTTGAACGTCTCTTGGATGTCGTTGATGGTGAAAGTGCAAATGGCCGAACCCATCAAACCATTCCTGTAAAAATAAAAATATATCTCAAGGAAAAAAGTAAAAATAATTTTGAGTTTGCACTCACATCGACGTGGTGAAAACTGCATAAAATTTCGAATCGTCGTCCCGTAGTTTATAAACGCTTTCTGAAAGAGAATTACACAATTTTAAAAAAGTCGGTAAATCAAAAAAATGACAAATTTAGCTCACGAATTTCGTTGAAATAGAAAGGAAATTCCCCCGGTATTGAGCAATTGAGTCGTGCTTTGAGAAACGTCGCCCAATTTTGATTGAGAAAATTTTTTCCTCCCGTATCCATCTAAAAAAGAAAATTTTAAAATTTGATAAATTTTCTAATGTACATCATCCGCTTCTCTCACCTTGCAAACGCGAGCGACTCGCGAATAAATATTCTTCCCGCAGTTAATGTATTCGACTGCCGTTTCCCGGAAAAAGAAATAAACGTATTCGCCGATGTCGTACGAACCGACGAAGTTGGGCTCTAGAAAAAAAAAATAAAAAAAATAAAAAAAATAAAAAATAAAAATAAAAATATTTTTTTTATAAAAGTTAATTCTCACTGTCGAGCCACTTGGAATCGTATTTGATGGTTCGTTTGAACTGGTACATCTTTTCGCCCGACGAGTAGTTGTATAAATCCGTCCGGAAGATGACCGTATCCGCTCTGGTGAACTCGGCCACGGTGCCGCTGTACAACGCCGGCAGTCCAGCCGGGTTGCCTTTTTCTACGGGAGTCGGAAGAGAAAGAAAAGAAAAATCGTTTAGCCGACATCCCTCGCCCGTCGCCTGTCCGTCGTCTGTCCGTCGCGTGACTCACCAACCCACACGGCCGTAGCGTTATCGTTGGGATCGAACGGGCACTTGGCAATTCCATCGCCGATTCCGGGAACGAACTCCAAATTTCCCAATCTCGTCAAGTTCGACTGAAAAAAAAAATAAATAAATAAACACGCGTCAAGTGAAAATAAAATTCGTTTTGCATCGATTTCTCACGTAAATGATCCAATCCAACGGATTGTGCGCGTTGGTGCCGCAAACGTAGAGACGACTCCCGTCACCCACCGGCTGGATGACGCGTATGTGGTTTCGACAGTCGTATTCCTAGAAGGGAAAGGGAAAAAAATGAGAAAAAGGAAGAACGATGCGCTCGAATAAACTCGAGACGACGTTAAAAGACGCTGGCAGTGCCACTGGGCGCGCTGCCAAAACATCTCGAGTCGAAGCACCAAACAAAAACAACTCAATTCGCCGACAATTAAAACTCGGAGCGCGGTAATAACGAACGCAAAGACGAGAGTCTCTCTCTCTCTCTTCTCGACGAAGGGAAAAACGACGATTCGAATACATTTTTGGAAAAAAGTTAAAAAGCTAATAAAAAGTTGTTTATATCCGACTGCAACGAGTGCGATAAAGCATACGGAAGGACCGGACGGACGCGGGTCCCCGAAGAAGTCATAAATCGAGCCCAGACGGCGCGAGTCGAGTGAGTCGGTGCCACTTTAGTTTAACGCTCCATTTGCTTAATGGTGCTTTATAAAGTCAAACATCAAAAGCGTCGCTCACCTCCGATTTTCCTTTGGAAACGCAGTTTTGCACGTTGCTCGCCTTCAACGACAGCGAATCCGTCTGCAAAATAAAAAAATTAAATTAAATTAAAATTTAAAAAATAATTAGAAACGACGAGTACCGGTCGCAATTGACGAATTAATTAACGCTCGCCACGCTAATTCGTGCGAATTAAATTTCCCGTTAATTATGCATTGAATCAATTAAGGTGTGGCCTCGCAGCATCCCTCCCCATCCCTCATCCAACCCCTCAGTCTTCGTCCCTCGTTCTCCATTTTCTCCAGCAACGTAAATAAAGACAAAACCTAAAACACGAAACTGCAATTAGAGGAAGCGGTTAGTCGAAAGACGCCGACATTTCTCATCATATTCCCCACCACCAAATTACACATTTCCACGACCCCCTTTCCTTCCTTTCTCTTCCTTTTTCTTTTTTGTCTCTCCGTGACCCCGATTAATATTTTAAAGGAAACGTCGAAAGACCGGAGTCGCCAATTACCGGTACGCGCCAACTGACGTCTCAATCGAACTCGGTGAGAGAGAGAGAAAGAGAAAGAGAAGGAATCCAATTCGACGTCCACCTCTCGAAATTAAAAAAAAAAAGAAGAGAGGGGAGACACCGAGTGGACGGATAAATTAAAAAAGTAAATGATGGCGATAACGAGGCGAGCCGCAAAACGAGTCGTAAATCCAAAGTGACGACCCTCACCTCACCTCACCTCACCTCACTCTCTCTCTCTCGCTCCCCTTTTTACTTAATCACAAATTCCGCAACAAATCGCAAGGTCGTTCATCACCGCTATTACGAGGACGACGACGGCAAAACAAAACATTTGGCTAATAACTATTTTGCCGCCTACGCGCCGCGCTGCGCCTGTGGCACACCCATTTTGTAACGCATCCTTGTGGGACTAGCCGTAATCGAATCTAGCCGCAGACCGATCTCTCGTTTTTTCCTCCATTAAAAATGAAAATTTAATAAAAATTCTTACCTGGCAGTTGGTGTTGTTGACATTGGCCAATGGCAAACGAAGAATTTTATCCCTGTAGACGACAATGATTATTGTTTTTATTTTTTTTCCGCAAAATTTTCAAATTCGCCAAATGAGCCGTGAACGGAACATCCGTGTCAAATTGTCAACAATTTTTTTAGAGCGAGAAAGAAAAAACGACGGTAATAAGTAGGAAAGGGAGAAAATGAGAAAAGGAGACGATATTGATCAAAACGAGAGACGGAAAGTAGAATGAATCGAACAATCGGAGGATGGGATGGGATGGGATGGGATGAGACGAGACGAGACGCGAGGTGAAAAGTCAAAGCTACGTTTTTACGTCTTTCAATTTCACGGCTCAGACGAACGCCAATTTAAAGATGAAGTGCAAAAAAATAGTAAAACTTACAGAGCTCCCACGTACAAAACGTCTCTGGTCGAGTCCAGGTAGAGCGTGCGGTAAAAGAGAGAACCGCAACTGAATTCACGCACATGAGCTGAAAAAAATCAACAAAAACACATTTTACTCTTTCTTTCTTTCTTTCTTTCTTTCTTTCCTCTCTCTCTTTCATTCGTTCGTTCGAGTGCCTCGATTCTCTCTTGGAAAATTTTCTGCAGCTTTGCTTCTCGCTTTTATCAGCGACTCCAATCCCACTTTGTAAAAGCTAAAAGGAGTTTCTGACTAAAAGCTTTTTTTCCACTTCAAAGAGAAGAAAAGAAATTTCCACTTTAAAAGAAAACTTCAAAAACATTCTTCTAGTAAACTACCGTACCGTACGCAAATCGCCAGCGTAGAGGTGCGTTTTCACTTGCACGATTTTTGATGTTCGCACTTTTATGACTCGTACGTTTCTGTAGAGGTTCAAATGCGAGAAAAGAAAATCTCTCGCCCGACACCATGTGACAAGTAAAAACCAATCAAAATTACAAATTCAACAACAACTCGCATTAAAAATGAGTAAAACTGAATATGCTTGTGCGAACAATTTTTTCGTTTGCTGTTTCATTATACTATACTACAAAGTGCGAGCGAATAATGTTTCTTGCGCAAGTTTGTAAACTAGTCCAAGTGAAAATGCATCTTTACATCTGGTCTTATTTTTTTTTTTGGTAAAACATCTAAAATTTTATAAAATTACACCAGATACCGTAATCGCGCAGGTGTGTTATTATTATCACTGCAAAAAAATGTAATCGCCCTTGCAAAACATCTCAATTCAGCGTCCACCTCCTCACTCATTCACTCACTGCATGACATTCGCTCGTTTTTTTTTTCTTTATACGTTTCAATTTTCTACACAGTTCCTGCTTTCTACGTTTCTCCCTTCCCTTCTGTTCTCTTCTGTGCCCGCTTATTACATAAAAAAAGGTAAATCCAAACCGCCTAAAGCAGAAATCCCTTCAAATCTCGCGTTGACGTTTCGTATTAGAAAAAATATATCTTCGTGCGCAGTTTTTTTGCTCCGAAACCTATAGCAAGAAAAAGTTTTTTCGAAAAAGAAAAATAAAAATATCTGCATATTTTTAGAAGAGGAATTTCATAAATAGAATAACGGCGTGTCGGAGTAAAAAAAAACGAGCGGCGAGATTAAAACCAGGTGCAGCGCACTCTCAAAAAAGTGACATTTATATCAAAACTGTCTTTGATCGATGACCGGGTGAAACTTATAAAAAAAAAACCGAATATTTTTTTTTTAAAAAAGAACTACTTAGAGTGGTAATTGCATCTAATTACTCGCGGCGGCCCTGGGCGAATTTTAAGTTTAAGACATCCATTAAAGAGAGAGAAAAAACTCACCGGAGTAAAGGGCTAGGGATGCCGCTGGACTCGACGAGAGAAAAAGAGAAACGAGCGCAATTTGTGTAAAAATCCACATGGCACGAGCGCTGAATCGTAATCCACTAACTCATGACATCGCACTCAAACTCGCGGCTCGACTCGGCTCGACTCGACTCTTCGTGGGTTCGTCACTGAATAGCAGACCGCATTGCCAGATTCGCCACAGGGCTCCCTTCCCCTCGACCGATTCGACCGATCGCTCGCGAAGAGGAGAGGAGCGTACTAGAAAGCGCGATCGATGAATCGCGCTTTCTGGTTTCCAGGAGCGAGCGATCGATCGATCGATCCGCGATTCCAGAGGGTAAAAGGAGGGAATAGAGTTTAGGATTGGGTGTGGAAAAAACGGAAATTTCTTTCGGCTAAACTCTTTTCGTTTTCAGTGATGGCATTTCCGTTACTCGGTGAATTCTATTAACCCATCTTTTATCTCGATCTAATCGCAGGAAATTCCAGTTGGGGTTCGAAATTTCACTCGCACCGTGTTGGGCGGATATACATAAAAAAGATGATGTCCCTCCCATTTATAAAAAAAAAACAAAGTGGGGTATCGCGAGTCGAGTGTCGAGATAAATTAATTTACAAGTTGCAAAAGTTGCTAAGAAGAGAAAATGGGGTTTTAATTAAAAAGCAACCTTTTTATCTTTTTCTTTTTCCGATAAAACGACATTCGCCCGCACGACGAATCCGTCTCTTAATTAACCCGAGACTAAAAGTAAAAGGAATTTTCCCCCCGCTTTCCCCCGATTTTCTGAGGCTCGCAATTAGGCCGTCATTTAGGCTTTGCAACTCCTCCTACTCGTCACGACGTCCAACGTACAATTTTCTCCTTTCTTCTTCCGAGGTGGTCTCGGCGCGCACGGAGGTCCGAACTGCCTCGAGTACCAAAACGATACGACCCTATCGAGAAGTCCGTCCGACCGATAATTCTCTCGGATGCGACGAGGGGGGAAAAGAAATAAATAAAACGCCACAGCGACGTCTAGCGGCGAGAAAAGAAAGGAAATGAGAAAAGGGGAAGAAGAGCGAGTGCGAGCGCGAGATAACAAGTTGGCAAAAGGTCGAATTAAAGAGAAGAGACGCGAACACGAGCGAAGAAAACTTTATACGAATTTGAACGAACCGGCTAAAAGAACATCTTCCGGACGACGATCGACGTGAGTGGCCGAACGCGGAGGCGGAGGAGGAAGAGGGTTCATCGCTCCCACTCCACCCAGGCCCGTCAACAGCAACAGATGCAACGCCCACATCATCATCTCTCTCTTTTTCTCTTTCTGACGACGACTCGCGATCACGGGTCACGCCAATCGCAGATCGATGCGATCGTCACACTGCCATTGCCACCGCTCCTCGTCTTGGTCCACTGTAAAACACAACAAATTTCATTTAATTGGTCACTCGGTGGGAGTTGATTTGTAATTTCGCTCCGACAATCTATCAACGACGCGCCGGGGAGTCGACCGGCATTCCTGCACACCCCTGGCCCCACTTTCTTTCTTTACCCCCGCGCCTAAAAAGGTAAAAGCGACATCTAACGTGAAATCAAAAATTTAAAAGAAATTACAATAAATAAAAAAAAAAAAAAAAAAAGCGACGACGGTTGATGGCAAATGTTTGGCTTTTTGCTTCCAATTTACTCGAAATCGATCGGCTCGAGTTTTTGGGGTAAATAATTGCGTCGAGACGAAAAGGGGGAACCGGAACCGGGAGCCGAGCCAACGACGGCGAGCACACGCAGCGCGTGCACCGCAGAGGCCATCAAAAAATGCGCTGACAGACCAGTAATTGAGACATGTGCGCGCCATCAAATCAAACGCATGACATTTCTTTTTTTTTTTTTTTTTTTTTTATTTTATTTTATTTCATCTCGCTACACGGCCGATCAAAACTCGACGCAACGAATTTCATTTCGACTCGTAAACTACTCCTTTTCCCGATTTCGTTTCGGACCTCTTTTGTGGCTTCGGAACGATCGATGCGAGACTCGGCGAGCCGCACGACATTTCACCGCGCGTCGCACCGATTTCTTTTTTCTATTTTTTTTCATCGATTTTTTAAATTTAAAAAAATTCCATGTTTTCTAAGGAATCCTCGACGGTGACCGCTAATCAACCGCGGTCATACAAACTCACGCATCGTTTTTCACTCGTAAACGACTGTAGGTTTGTGCGAAGATTAAAACCCCGAAGAACAAAAAAAAAAAACAAAGAAAGAAAGAAAGAACGAAAAAAAAAAAAAATAGTGTCTTGGCAGAGAAGTAAATATTAGCACAGGGCGATGATGACGCGGTAAATAAATGGGTTTCTTGCGGCGACGCCTCAACCACCACCCGCTAACGCAGTCAAAGGTCAAAACCGACAAGGTCGTTCTCATCGATCAAACACCCGGGCCGTTCCATTAATTCCCTCGGCGTCCGAGTCTCTCCTTTTTAAAAATCTCGAAAAAATCAATTACTTTTAGATAGATAAATGCACTCCACTCCATAACGTGCAAACGAGGTTGTTGCTCCGAACCCCGTCGAAAGACAAAAACCAGACCCGGAATCGCGAATAAACAAACTGGAATTTGTCACACCAATTAATAGCTGTTCGGAAAAGAAAACAAAAATCGTTTCCCATATTTGACGAGTTAATTTGCGACTCGACGCGAACGAGAGTTAACATACACAAAAAAAAAAAAAAAAAGAAAAGAAAAAAAAAAAAAAAAAAAAAAAAAAACACACTTGGTGGCAATTATGGGAAAATTACAAAGAAAGCTTTCGATTTGGCTATCGACCGTTGGTCTAATGACACGGGTTCGGACAATTTTTGACGACTTCATCGTGACGGGACTCGAGACTGTCGATTGACCTTCGTAATTAAAGCGAGTCACGCCAACTACAATGGCGAGTGAGGCGCTTTTGTCTCCCGTCTCCCACTGATTACCACCTTGGTCTCGTGTGCCACTTCATTTGTGTGTGTGTGTGTGTGTGTTTGTCCCCGCGCATGCAAAGCTCTATTACACTCGTCTAATCAAATAACGGCACGCACTCACACTCTTGCGTCTACGTGTTTGTGTGTGTGTTTCGCTAATAAAATATTACTAAAAATAAAAGTAAACAAAATTTGTCTTCCTGGGTTCGACCACCGCGAGAATCGATCGATAATTACAAATAAAAATATTTTTTTCTCCCGTTTCTATAAAAAGTACCTCTCTTTGCCTTTCACTAGCAATTTATACACTTAAAGACTACGTTATTGTGGAGTCGGACAAAGGAAAACTAAATGTGAGATTTTCTGTCTCGGTTTGAAATGAATTTTGTTTTTATTTCACTTACCGTGCGAGGGATTTGCGTGAAATCTTTTCGAGCCCGAGAAAAATCGAGGCGGATCTGAAAGCGAGAGGAAACGAAAGAAATGTTAATTGGTAGTTTAAAGAGTGGGCGAAATGCGAATTTGAAAACAATGAGAGGTGCAGTCGTACAATTAAAGCACGAGACGAGCACTCTTATGGCAGATTAAGCCTAACCTAGACATCTCTGACGGCCGAGGAGGTCGAATGCGAACCGCGACCGGTCGAGTGCAACGAGCTCGCGCCGATTCGAATCAAAATACAGCGCATAAAACGGAGTGTCAAGGGATGACGAGCGATTACCTTAGCTGATCGACGAAAACGAGATAAACGAGCGGATCGCAAACATTCGAACGAGCGAGCGAGCGAACGAACCGACTAAACGCGTCCCACGAGATGGCGCCACGCCAAAAGCGAAGGCGAAGCAAACCAGGTGGACGAAAAGTGCTGAGCTGAAATAAATAAATAAAAAAAAAAAAAAAAAGCAATGACCTACGAACCTCAACCTTCTCCGGTTAGTATTCATTGGTCTTGGAAGAAAGAAAGAAAGAAAGAGAAGAAAGAAAGAAGGAAAAAAAAAAAAAAAAAACTCGAACCCCGGAGGACACGGATTGAACCACGCCAAAATTCAGGTGAGAAGCGAACAAAATATTTTACTTTTACCACGAATCTAATCTTGTAAAATCAATTTTAAAATAAAATCGAGCGATTAAACCGAAAAGTCACATTTCGTGCGGATTCGTTCATTTATTTATCGCGATTGAAAAACGAAGAGAGGCGCTTTTGCTTTTATTTTATCGATCTGCGTTGGCGTTACCATTGACGACCGAATTCCTCTCACTATTGCATCTCGTTATCTCGTTATAGAAAATAATTTTACCAAATGTTACATCCCCTTTATCGATTTTCGGGTGAAAATTAGACTCGTTTAAATTCGGGATAAAAATAAAATAAAATGATTTCCGTTCTTGATAGAATGCAGCATCTGACATTTGGCTTTTGTGTTTATTTTCGCTGTCGCTGCGCTAACAGCTCTCTCGAGATTTATCGGCTTCGTCAAGTCAAACCTCGTTTTTGCCGCGAACAAAAAACGTGCATCCGAGAACTCGTCGCCGCGCCGCGCACCCGTCAAAACAGTGAAACATGTCATTGTGATTACGGTCTGTTAAGTAAATCAGTTACCACTAGTCGTAAATCGTATCCTGCGAGCTCCCAATTGCTTTTCGATGGGAGAGTCCGAGTCAGTCCGAGTCAGTCCGAGGCCGTCCGTCAACGCTGGGTGTTTGAACCGGAAG
>JAQFZP010003020.1:0-11529 GCA_034695745.1 Geophilus truncorum | reverse complement strand
CAATGGTCCAGCCACGGACACTGCGATCAGCAATGATAGAATAAAAACCTTCATGTTGAAGTAAAGGTCCAACCTTACTTGTGAACTGTGCAACTGAAAATGAATACTTTTACCACGACATAAAAAGTGATATATCTAGGTGAAATTGCCTGTTTTCATGTGACCTTACAAGATTTAGAAAACGGGTTCCGGTAATTCACTTTAAAATTAAGGTTGAAGAACAGAATCTTTCTGTATAAATTATTCATGTGTCTGTCTTCATTCCATTAGTTTTGGGTGTCTGAAGGGTAAAGAAATTTAAAATCGTGTCAGTCGTATTTTCCAAGTTCTCTGTAAGTGTAGTGGTTACATTGATTTTTTTAATATGGGGATTCAGTTGCACAACTTGCACTTAATTAAAAAAGAGGATGCAGTTCCATTTTCTTCTCGTTAAAACCGTTAGGTTCTTAGGTACCATATAGCATTATTATAACTTGTAGCAGTTAAACTTGAATAAGAATGTGGATTTTATGTGTTATGTGATCATCCCAGTGGCTATGATGTCCTTGGATGAGCTATTTTTTTTGGTGACCTAATGATCTCTTTAAGAAAGTGAATAATTACATTTCAGATATGAAACTTCCTTACAAGGCATATTTCAAAATCCTAAAGGTAACTGTGAAATCAAGGAAACCCATATTTTACAACAAATCTGTTGGATATTCGAATTTAGAGTTGTGTTTTCATTGACTGCAAAGGTTAAACTGACCATTTCTCACGCATCATATAGGTCAAAGCGATTTAGAGCACTGTAATTAGGTATTTCTTGTAGCTGTTTAACTTGAATTTGAAAGTGCTTCTCCTTTGTTTCTTGACCATCTTAATGTCCACAATGTCCCTAACGGGCAATTTTTTGTTGACCCATGGTCCCATTAGTGAAAAGTGTACGCTTGTATGTATAATCCCGTTTCAGACATGAACTTTTATCAGGGCTCCATGTACAGAAAACTGTAAAATACATTGTGGAAATTGCATTTTCCAATTTCTACAAAGTATTTTATAATTTTCTGTTGACCAAAATTATAAATATTATTAATTACTTTGCCCTAAAAACAAGCAGAAGAAAATGTGAATTGACAATATGACACATTGATTTGCCCTGCTTTTTCATAGTGTTTAGATGCTATTAGATTTGCTGACTCAAAGATCAAAGTCAAAATCAATGGCTAACATTCTATGTGCAACCTGACATTAATTTAATGTATTCTATTTCCTTCCTATTCTCTGGCTATCACGAACTTCATCACTTCGAGTCGTTTGCGAGTTGACATAAATGCTGCCATTTATAAATCAATTGCAGCACTTCAATAAAGCACTTGCTTTCTCAAATTTTCGAAAAAAAAACACAATATTGGCAAACACAAAACGCCCATTAGTAGTCACTGAAGTTTACAAGAGCAACGATGGTAAGAATAAGCCCGATAAAACCCCAACGTTATTACAATAGCAGGAGTTTTCAACCTTTGCGCCGTTGTCATACTCCCGTAAAGAAGAAAAATTCAGGAAATGCAAATTCACGATATAATTTAAATGGAATGAACAAATTGTTCGATACAAGCAGATCTTTGGTTGAAAGATGTATGTGGTTCATTATTCTGGTGACTGTAACTATACTGTGTTGCATGCAGTTATTTAAATGTCTTTTGGTGTTTTTTAACAACCCGGTAATTAAGCAAACTGACGTTTTTCTACTCTCAACGGTTAAATTTCCCACCATTTGCGTGTGTCCGGGTGTTATTCGTCAACTACTGCACTTGTTTCACAACTTAAACAGTTTTCGTTGCTCAAACAATAACTTCCATTGCTTGTCTAATGATTCTTACGAACAAGCCATGCTTGATTTTTTTCCTTACTTCAACGAGACTACGAGTTTACAACTTTGGAGCGATGAATTCATAAATGATTTTAGCTCTCATGTGAAGTTTTATTCAGCTGTAAGTATTTGCAAACTTTTTAAATATAGTTTTTAATTTCGTAATTTCATTTTTTTGTTGCAGTGTCGCACTAAAGATGGGAATTGTGAAGAGCAAGGCAGAGAAATTGTAATCAACCACACTAAAATTGACACGTTTTGGGGAAAATGTTTGATCTTTCATTCAAGTACAGTAAATAATTTTGTATTTTTAGGATAATACATTTTTTTTTTGCTTTTAAACAGACAAAGAAGTCGAATACAAAGGACCATTTACTTATTTAACTATGCTCTACATGAACGAAAACCACAAATTGATTATAGACAAATTAAAAAAGGAGAAAAAAAATAACAGCGATAATTCAACATTGGTTCAAGCATTGAAATTCAGTATGAAAAAGCACAGAATAGGACTTTTGGTAATTAATTTTCAAATACTCCAATATAAACATCAATCAACTCATACATTTCAACATGCATAATTTAGGTATCTGTCAGCAGCAGTCTTTCATTTGCTGGCAGTTCAGAGCACTTTTTATTTTACATCGCTACCGAAATATTGCAAGGCTTTGAAACTCACATGCTCTTTCGACGACAAGAAGTACGGTATTCAATTCGCAATTAAGTTTCCAAACATTTAAGTGACTTTGTATTTGATTTATAACAGATCCAGCTACTCAATAGAAAACAATTTCCTTGTGTTGATGAAACACATTTTCTAGACTGCTACAATTCGTGCTTTGACGAAAAAATGTCGAGTATCTGCAAGTATGTACGAATTACTTTAGTGACAATAGTTGCAATAACTTTTTTGTGGATTAGCGCACCTTATGCTAGAAATCCTGGAATAAAGCAGTGTGGCTGGAATGAGGAATTCGCCAACGCCACTCTTCACAATATAAATGTTTACAGCAATTTCAATTTCACAAATTGCGGTTGTTCGCCTTCTTGCGATTCGGTCACGTATTCATCTTACACAGACGTAATCGATCGTCTACCTGACGAGTCACACATTAAGATTAAATTTTATTTCTCTGATTCAAGTTATGATAGAATATCAGAGAAATATTCGTACGATTTGTCAGCTTGTTTGAGTGATTTTGGAGGCAATCTTGGATTTTTCTTGGGGTTTTCTATTTTGAGTATTTTCGAACTTCTTGTTCTAGCTATAAAAAGTGTGATGAAAATACTCAATTTTATTTTTTAGAAATTAATGTTAAAATTAATGCAATGAAAACACAGGGTGGTTCAAAAAAAGAGATTTATTTAAATGAGAAAAATACTGTTTCCAGTTCACTTGCGAATGGACTGCAACAAATATATGACTTAACTATCATACACAAGTAAACTAGAAATAGTATTTCTCATTTAAATAAATCTCTTCTTTTGAACCACCATGTATAATTTTCATCACTGATCGTGGTAATACATCACTTTTAAAATATGGGCATAAAATCTTATCTTAGAAAAGTTATTACCTTATTTATAAGTTTTATGTGCTTATTTTTAAGTTAACAATTCTCATTGATGTAACCACTGCTTTAAAAATGAATGACTGAATCATTTAATTTATTCCCGGTCTAAGTTGTACAGTTTTCTACACAACAATTTATCATTTCGCTTTAACTACACCAACAGTTGCAGGGCGTACTGTACGATTATGAAGAACATAACCAATTTTTGAAACTACAGCTACTGTACCCGGATCCTTGCCTTCGAAAGCATCTTCGAAAACTGCTTCGTGCAAGTTAGGGTCAAATTTTTCTCCTAAGGGATTGATTTGATTAAGCCCGTGCAATCGAAATACTTTTTGCAATTGGTTATCGGTCATTCGAAGACCGTCATAAAGTGATTTTAAATGTTGATTATTGTTATTCAATTCACTAGGTGGGATGCTTTCAGTTGCTTTCGATAAGTTGTCGGCAACTTCGAGAAGATCTCTACAAAATCCTTGAATTCCAAATATCTTTGCTTCATCAATTTGCTTCCTCATCCTTTGACGTACATTTTCCGTTTCGGCAAGAGCGCGTTTATATTTATCCTATATTTATAAAAAAAAATTACATGGATTTTAAAAACTGAAATTTAACATAATAACCCTTTTATTACTTCTAAAACTTCAACTCTCGCAGTTAAATTTTTATTTTTCCCTTCCAATTCTTGAATCAAGGTCTGCAAATTCGACGAATCTGTTTCACCACTGCCAGCTTCACTTTCAACCGGTTGTTTAGGTCCTTTGGTGTCTTGATTCAAACTTGAAATTAAATTCCGAAGTGGTGATCTACAAAAGCATTGTAAAAGGATTAAGAAATTGCATCAGCGCCATCAACTTTAGTGTTTTGGTAAGACCGATCGCCATACACAATCCATAAATTATTTAATATCAACAGACCTCTTCATAACTAACCTTGTGGTGTTTCCTAAAAGATATTTGGTGGAATGCATTGGAGAAATCGCTACTCCTTTAATCACACGGACACACATGCAGAAGGACGCCATTTTTAGCTTCAAGCGCTGTCACGAGTTTTGATCGATTGTTTGTGTCAGGTTTGAATGGTTCCGGTTTTTTCGGTTGGTAGCGCCATCTCTGTATTGAATGGCGGGAAGTTTAAAAATATTGAAAGCCGGAAAATGCTACGTCAAATTGTTGTTTATTTTTTTCTGAGAATATTATCGCAATACTTGGAACAAACTCACTTAATTTTTAATTTCTCTTGATCATAATTTATAAAAATATAAATTGACGAAATTTCCTGCAACTACTTGTATAACTTGCACAACACATCTTTATTTGCATAACATAATTTAATTTAAATTTTTAAATTTTATTCTTTATAAACAAATTTATTTGTTTACAAAATGGATAAATTTTACGCTGGAAAATTTGTACTGTATAATTAAAATATTGTGCAATTTTTATTTACTTTGGTCTGGTTTAAAAATACAATCGAGAAGTAATGTTGACACTTTAATCGGAGCATTTTTTTTTCGTCCTGGCAACAAGTCCACTTCTCTAGTAGAGATGTTTTTCATTCTTAATTAGGAAACTAAAACTTGTACTACAAAGAATGGGGAGTATTTCCCGCGATGCATTGCACGGCTATATTCTTGGCGTGAAGGTCGTCTTTAATGTATGGCATTACGTCTACTCTTTTCTTTGCACTTCTTAAACCCTGGCTTACTTGTGTCTTAAAGTAAATTTAAACGCTGAGAAAAACAAGCTGACAAAAATACAACAAAATAAAATTCATACATTAATTAATTAATATTAATAAATAAATCAAGTAAAAATAATTGACAGGTGAAATTTAACAAAATTTATAACACGTCTTTAAGGAATTAATCTAAATCTAACCTAGATTTAGATAACCTTGATATACTACGATTGAAGCGATTTGACTCATTCTAAGAATTATGTACGTTAGTGATTAAATCAGTTTGTTGACCCCTCCTTGAAAAAAACCTGTTTAGATTTTGACATTCTATTCCCTCAGCTCTGTTTTTAGAACCGATCTTAGATCCACTACATATCCTTTTAATCTCCAAGCTTTAAATTTCAAGCTGCAGACCTTGGAGAGAATGGTACAGGTATTGTGAAATTAACTGCTAGAGGAAAATACTCAGAAGAATCTACATTTTAATTGGGATTTTTGAAGGAAGTGTGTCCGCGTTGTTTACTACGCACAAAAGTGTGTTGAAACTCGGTTCTGTAACTCCCCTCCTCTTTCCTTTCCAATCGGATTTATACGTGCTCACTGTGCATTTATTTGCAGTGTACATTGTCCTCGAGTAATCAGTGTTTATGTTTTTTATTTGCAGTCAAGCTCGAATTTAAGGTAAGTCTTTATTACAATTGCATTCCAAACTTATGACTCATCAACAACAAACGACTGTCGATTGATTTCATTGACCTGCCACTGAATTAATTGACAGTTTATTCGCACAGGTGTCAGAGTTTTTAAACAATTGAAATATTCGAGTGAGTTTCATCGTAAGTCGATATTTAATTGAATTTTGTGAAATTATGTCTCATGTGACTTTGACAACAAAGGGGTTTATACGTGCGTGACTTGAATATTTGGTGGTTTCCGCCCGCATTTGCTTATTGACAACAACCAAGCAGCAGTTCAGTCATTTCGGCGAATACTTCAGGTTGTTTTTATTTATTTATTTTTTTTTTTTTTTGCTTGGATGTGTTATTGCTTTATCTCACTAATCATCTTATCTAAGTATGACATTGATTTGAGAAAACAATGAACTATAATTAAATCATCATTCCACAATTTAAAAAAATGTTTTTATGCAAACAGCCCAAGGTCACTTATACTGTACATTTAGATTTTATTGTTTTCTGGTGTTAGATAACATTCCTTGAATTTCCTCTGCAGGTAAAAGGTTTTAAATGTGTGACAAAACTTGATACGTATTACTTTCTTCCTCTAGTTCAACAACAACTAATAATTGAATGACGTCAATGAAATGGAAGGACAGGAAAATAAAGGTAAATATTTGCTACAGTATCTTGTCACCAATCGGTGATTTAACTTAACGAAGGATTTTCCACAAACCCTTGATAACGATCCAAATTTCAAATTGCCTTAAGGTTACCGTGTTTATTTCCCTAACTGAAAAACAACTTCTGCATAGTACATCAACTTTTTATTTCGACAGGCAATTTGGCATGCAAAAGTTCTGAAAAACACTTGCCAAGAAATAAAGTTTTCTTATGCAATAGGTTCACACTAGTGACACAATCGAGTAATATAACCCCAGACAACCTCAAAGGCAAGTGGATAATAAGACAGGCTCTTGAAGCAATTTCAAAACGTTCGAAATAAAATTCTGTAAATTGGATGTGCTCAGTACCGTCTATCCACAACAGAGTAGACACTTTTCACGCCTCCTCTTATACTTTTACCTTCGTTAGTTTCTAAATGGGTCGGGCCAGACGGTTTACTAAATATCAACGAGGTAGGTTTATTTAGCTGCGGCGAGAGCTTGTGTACGATGCTCTCACAACTCCCATCCCTCGTGCAATGTGAGCGCTTACCCTTTAACATGCGCGGTCGGTGATGTGCGCACGAATCGATTTTCTAAAAGGAAGTGCAGCGTGGTAGCGTGTGCGTGAATTCCTCTTTCATGCACACGGACATCATTGGGAATGCCACGTACGAAAAAGGAAGAATTTTATCTCTATAACTATGGAAGTGTTGATTTAGCCCCGTTGCCCTCCACGAAGAGCCCCGTGTCGTGGAATGACTCTATCCTTGGTATGTTAAAATAGCCGTTTAAAAAAAAAAAAAAAATCTAACTTTAGCCATCTTAAGTGTACGGTATCACATCCTTCTTAGTGCCCATTCGGGTAGCAATTTCAACTGATTTGATTAAAAGTTGAGAAATCATGCGCATCTGGACCATAATTGGGCAATTATGCCAGCATTGTTCGAGC
The DNA here is from genome assembly GCA_034695745.1 of Geophilus truncorum. Lineage (NCBI taxonomy): Eukaryota > Metazoa > Arthropoda > Chilopoda > Geophilomorpha > Geophilidae > Geophilus > Geophilus truncorum. The sequence goes on along the minus strand of JAQFZP010003020.1, from coordinate 4,129 downwards.
AGACCGGAAGTCGAATCGAAAACGTGTAATGTTACCGTAATAATATTTTGACAAAAATGTGCTTTAATTACTAGTAGAGCACAGCTGTTTACATAAGCAATTGAAGTGCAGTGTACTGTTTGGGTGCAAAAAATGTTGTTTTTTTTGTTCCGAAATCTAATTGTGGCCAAGTTTTGCAGACGATATCAAAACAAGTCATTAGTCAATTAGTTTATATTTATTTCTTTCTTTCTTTGCAGCCTACACCGAAGATAGCATTCGCCAACTTCACCCAAGCCCGTCAGCTGTAAGCAACTTATCACAGGTGCAGTTACACGAACGTCAAGATGAAAAAGAGGGAGTGTCACTCAAGAAAAGAGTGGGGCTTGTCAGTGGAACCGCCTTGATAGTGGGGACTATGATCGGTACGTTATTACATCACGGTTTAATACGCTTCTGATGTTGGTACAAACTGCCACAGCTCCGTAATTAAAAAAATGACTCATATTTTGCACTTTTATTGAACCTGTAGAGTAATTAGATCAAAAACGGGTTTTTATAACACTCATAAGATTTTATTTTTTATTTTAAATATTACCGTACATTTTTATTGTAACTAGAATAAAATTAAAATTTGTCATTTTTTTTCCAGGTTCTGGGATTTTTATATCACCAAAAGGACTTCTAGAGCGAACGGGATCCGTAGGAGCAAGTTTGGTCGTTTGGACTGCTTGTGGAGTTCTCTCCATGATGGGTGAAACACACACTGCCAATAAATTAATCACTTAAATTGCACGCCATTTTTGTTAAATTTAACATTTGTGTAATACAGGTGCTTTGTCGTATGCCGAACTGGGCACGATTATCGTTAAATCTGGTGCTGAGTACTCTTACTTTTTGGAAATATTTGGTTCGCTGCCTGCTTTCCTCTTCTCTTGGGTGTCAATATTCATTCTCAAACCTTCATTGGTCTCAATTATTTGTCTCAGCTTTGCCAAATATGTTCTTCAAGGCTTTATAACTGGTTGTGAATCTCCACTTGAGGAAACGGCTGTCAAACTTTTGGGTGCCTTCACTGTGTGTAAGTTGCTCAACTTTCGGTACAACCACACAAAACCAACATTTGCACAATTGCCTGTCTCTGTCTCTCATTTCATTATTTGTTTCCATCCTTAACAATTCCACTCAATAATTAACCCGTACTGTACTAACAAAACATTTACCGTAAAACCTAAATCAAATTTCATCGATGCAGGAGGTCTGTGTTACGCTGAACTCGGAACATCAATTACGGAGTCGGGCGGAGAATTTGCGTATTTTTTAAGGGCATTTAATGGACCAAAAAGAAAACGAAATATTACCCAAATTCCGGCATTTCTTTTCATATGGTTAAATATTGCTGTTACTCGACCTTCCTCATTTGCGATTATAATGCTCACGTTTGGGCAATACGCCTACAAACCCTTTTCATCCGTGGATTCATGCAATACCTTAACCATTATGCCAAAGTTATTAGCTGCTCTAGCTATTTGTAAGTCTTTTATCGACATTTTTCATGTGCGGTGTTGGATTTTGTAAATTGTGGGTATCGACTTTTGATAAGAATCATTTTTTCTAATATTTTTTTTACTATTACCTTTAGGTTTAATCACGTACTTAAACTGTCAGAGTGTAAAATTGGCTACATTTGTTCAAAATTTTTTTACTGCAGCTAAATTATTAGCAATTTTAATTATCATAGTTAGCGGAGCAGTTAAATTGTGCCAAGGTGAGTGACGTGTAATGAAGCCTGCCCAAGGGGGTGCTTTTTATCATTGTTTTGATTGATTACCGTTAGGGCACACGGAGAACCTACAAAATAGCTTTGAAGGTACGACAAATTCCTACGGCAACATTGCTACAGCCTTTTACAGTGGTTTATGGGCTTATGACGGATGGTAAATACAAAAACAATTTAAAAAAAATTTATTTTTGTTACATTTAAAAATTTAAAAATTTGTTGCTAGGAACAACTTAAACTATGTGACAGAAGAGATTCGAAATCCTTACGTGTAAGTGTCGCTACTTAACACTTTTTCTAAATAACACAAAAATCAAACCCAACCACAAGTCTCCTCCCCGCAACAAATGTTTTTACGCATAAAACAGTGACTTCATCTCTACGTGAAAAACTGGTTTCCTAGCAACCTTCCACGCTCCATCATGTTGGGTCTTCCGTTGGTTACCGTATGCTACGTCCTCGTCAACATCGCATATCTCTCGGCAATGTCAATGGATGAAATCCTGGCGTCAGAAGCCGTCGCCGTGGTATGAAATTAAATACAAATTAAAATTCTAGAAACAAGACTTCTCTTTAAATTAATTTATCGCTTTTTTAAATTTAATGTGTAAAATTATTTAATTTGCATTTCCATTTTTAAAGACGTTTGGTGACCGAGTTTTAGGAGTCATGTCATGGTGCATTCCACTTTTCGTTGCTTTTTCTACTTTTGGTGCTGCCAATGGCAGTTGTTTCACTGGCGGAAGGTTGTGCTATGTGGCAGCTCGAGAAGGCCATCTTGTTGATGTATTATCATACGTTCACGTGAAAAACTTCACCCCGACGGCTGCCCTCGTGTTCAACGTATGACATTATACAAGTTAAACTGACACTGAATTAAACTGAAATTAATTTTCTAATTGGTCTATATTTCAGGCAATAATATCATTAATCATGATCATCCCTGGAGACATTGGGAGTTTAATTGATTTTTTTAGTTTTACAGCGTGGATATCTTACGGTGGAGCCATGTTGGCCCTGTTATATATGCGGTATACTCAACCTGACTTACATCGACCTTATAAAGTATATTTTTATTTTTTATTTTTTTAGATTGAAAGTTTAGTGATAATTTAATTTTTATTTTAAGGTTAATATCATTATTCCTATTGTGGTTTTCTTTGTGTCAATATACCTCGTAATTGCACCCATAGTTGACAATCCACAACTGGAGTATTTATATGCTACAATGTTCATTTTTGCTGGATTAATATTTTATATTCCTTTTGTGTATTATAAAGTTGAATTATCGATAATGAGTAAGTTTGGAGAATTTAAATTGACTCTTTGCATTTATTAATTTTTTTTCTTTAACATTTTCAGACAAAGTTACCATCTTTTTTCAACAATTACTTCAAATAGTTCCGTCAGAAGGGGAACCTTCTGAATAAAATACAGATAAATCTGCATTGAGCTCAAATTAAAAAAATAAGAAACTCATTCCCTGATTTTAATAAATTGACTCTCTCAGGAAGGGTGTCTAGATTTTAAAAAGAAACAAATATCAAATTTTGATGTGATTATCAAGGAAGTGTTTGTTATTTTTTTTTATAATTATATAATTCTTTGAAGTATTTTCATTCGTAAAGGTTTTACTTGTTATTTTTTCTTATTTAATATATATATGGCTGTGTCTTCCGATGCATCATTCAAATGCTTTTATTGCCGTATTTTAATTATAGGGAAAATGTCTTTCTTAGTTATTAATTATTATTATAAAAATAAATTTTTTAATTGAAATAAGGCTAAATTATATTTTTGTAGGTTTTTAGCCTTAAAATTGTTTTAAATGAAGATTGTAAAAAAATTCTAAAAGATCTGGAAAAATAAGAATAATAAACAGAATGTGTTTTTTAAAAAAAAAAAGTAGAAATTATTTTTTTTAAAGGTCAAGGTCAAATATTGAAAAGTGTATCTCAGAATAAAATTTGGATTTGGAAAATGCCAGAACTTCTGTTTCAGAAGTAAATAATCACAAAAAGTTGGAAATTAAGTTTATCAATCAATACATAACTGACACCATTAAATATTCATTATTTCAATGTGTCAGTTACTGTCGCTGTAATGTGATTGATACATTTAATTAAATTTCCATATTTACCGTAATCTTTATTTATTGCTGAACATAACTTAGAATCAAATTAAACTAAACAGAATTTGACGAGCTTCTATTTGGAAAATTGTCAGACAATTTGACACTGATTTTCCCGCTAATGATACGAGATGCAGTATCTGCAACCACGATAATTACTTCACAGATCAAAAATTAAACTCATTATAACTTCAATTCTCTCCACCAGAATGCAGCAGTATTTAGAGAAATTAGTTTAA
>JAQFZP010003019.1:0-11538 GCA_034695745.1 Geophilus truncorum | reverse complement strand
TTAGCACAGGTGTTAGTGGTGCACATTTGAGAACTTTCTAATTTAAAAGACAGTCAACAATCAAATTTAACTTCGACAGGTGTGACAACTGTGTGCGATGTATTTTTTGTCGAAACCTTTAAGGTCAACTTACTTTAGAACTGGTAGAAGTTTTCTAAAGTGTTACAAATGGGATTTCAGTGCCAAATGCCTTTACAGCTCTGATTCTGAAATGAGAATGGACGAAACAGATAAATCGAAATTAATTAACATTCTGAAATGGCAAATCAAACTGACGGGTCCCATGACAGTTGCCAATTACATGAGCCATGTGATTTCCAATCCAGTATCGGTAAATGATTTTTATTTTTTAATTAAGTGAAAAATAAATAATTTGAAATATTTATTCAAAGGGTTATTATACGACAAAAGAAGACATAATTGGAAAAAAGGGTGATTTTATAACCTCACCTGAAATCAGTCAAATGTTTGGAGAGGTATACAAAGTGAAAAAAAAATTTAAATTTGAATATTATTTAAATTTCTTAATTCTAGATGGTCGGTCTCTGGTGTGTACGTGAATGGATGAACTTTAGAGCAAAACCGTTTCATGTAGTGGAATTAGGTCCAGGGACGGGAACTCTAATGGCTGACATGTGCAAAGTATTTTTTGAATATAGTTTCCTTTTGTTTACTGATTTTAAAATATTTTTTTATCAATTTTATTATAGATTTTTGACTACTTTCCAAGAATGAAAGGTTTTTCCATTCATCTAGTCGAAGTTAATCCTCACATGGTGAAAATGCAAGAAGAAAAATTATGTGGAAGTAGCACCTTTGATATACATAGCAAAAAGTCGAATTCTGATTCGCACTTTCACAGCAATATCACAAAATATGGGAAAAGAGTGTATTGGTACAGTGATCTCGATGATGTACCTAAACGATTCACGATATACGTCGCCCATGAATTTTTAGACGCACTTCCCATACATAAATTTCAAGTGATTCGATTTCATTTTAAATTTTGAGTTGAGGGGAAACTTAAAATAATTTTTTGGCGATTTAGAAAGTTAATGGCACGTGGCATGAAGTGTTGGTTGACATTGATCCTGCAACTGATGGTTTGCGATTTGTTTTGTCACGAACACCAACTCCAAATTGCCTCGTTCTAATTTCGGTAAAATGTTTTTTGATTTTATTATATTATATTATAATTTTAAATTAAAAATTTAATTTTGGTTTTTAGGAGAACGAAAGAAGAAACCACATCGAAATTGGAGCACAAGCTGCCATTGTAGTCGATAACGTGGCCAAACGGATGGAAGAAGATGGTGGATTTGGATTATTTATAGATTATGGACACGACGGAACGAAAACTGATACTTTTCGAGTTGGTTTAAATCCTTTAATTAATAATGTAAATTTTAAAAATCTTTTATTTGTTTTATAGGCATTTAAAGATCATAAACTCCACGATCCATTACTAGATCCAGGAATGGCCGATTTAACTGCTGATGTTGATTTCGCTTTTATAAGGAAAACTGTACAGGATAAAGGTGAAATATAAACAATACAAGGGTTTTTCATCAATTTAATTATAATTCAATATTTAGCTCTGACATTTGGACCCATAACTCAAGAACGGTTTTTGAAAAACATGAACATTAAAACTCGATTAAGGGTATTTCTGAGATTTCTGTAATCTGAAAATTACTTTACTCATTTTTGTATTTCTTTTATAGCAATTACAGGGATGGGGTGATCAAAGCCAATCAAAAATGTTATTCAAGGCCTACGATAAATTAACAAATCCCAATGAAATGGGCGAACGGTTTAAAGCTTTTTCCATGTTTCCGTTGGTTTTGAAAAAGTACGATTACAAATCTTCTGGCTTTTCTGATTCGTGATTTGGTAATAAAATATTCATTCAACAATTCAAATTTTAGTTTTATTTTATTTAATATACAACCAATTTAATATTAACATTAATTCTTAAATTTTAATTAATTTTTTTACAGTTTAACAGGAATTTAGATTAGTGAATTTAGATTAGTATAGAAAATTTAACAAATTTTAGGGATTAGTAGATCAATCAATTTAATTATCGTAAACTAAACTACGGCGAACAAGTGACGTTCAGTTGAACATTAACGCCTGAAAAAATTTACGAAAAATAGTTTCATTAATTAAGTAAATAAATAAATAAAATAATTAAAACCACTAATATTTTACCTTTTACAATTCCAGAGTAAATTTGAATTTCCCGCTTCCTACTAACAGGACTAATCAAAAGGTAAGGTCGTTTATTCCATGTAAATACATCAAAATATTTCGCCGATGCAATGGGTAGATTAATCGTATCAAACGTTTCATAACCTAAAAAATAATTTTAAATAAAATTTTCTTTTTTTTAAATATTTAATTACAAAAATCTTACCTTGAAGCTTCATTATAGAAACCCCCATTTTCCTAAACAAAACTGCAATGTGCACCTCTTTGTCAATACCCCATTCGAACGTCTTTATATCAAGTACAGGACTGTCGGTGGGCTTCGTTTGCTTGATTAAATGAAGCCTAGAGTCTCGTAATTCAAATTCGTATACCTAAAATAAGGAAAAAAAAATGAATTTTATAATTAAATATCACTTAGGAGGGAAAATTTACTTGAATAATGTGTAGATTAGTCGATTCGAGTCTTTTAGCTATCACTATAAACTGTTTGCCATTTGCAGTGGCAGAAATTAATCGTTGTACACCAGGCATAGATAAATGTTTAACAAATTTTTTCGGTGATTTTGGGTTGTAAATATCGAGTCCATTAGAATCTCCAACGATATAGTGTCTGTAAAGACCCAAACTGGTCAAGAAATCCCCATCTAAAAAGTAAAATAAAAATTTTAATTTTTTTCCGTGTTAAAAGAAAAATATTTTTCAAAAACTGACTTTTCGTAAGACCATACACAGGACTAGTTTTGCAAAATGACGACGGGGCATCGAGATCCAATCTGAACATTTCAAAATTCGGAACTATAGCAATGAATAACGTATCCTGGTCACTTATAACCGCTGCTTGGCTGAACCATAAATAGCGGAATGAACAAAACGAGTCGAATGTCGATGTGTATTTGTTAAACTTGAAAATTCCACTTGGTATAGCTGCCAATAATAAAAAAAAAAATTAATTTTAAATAATGTTTTTGAAAAAAAACCCCAAAAACTTACAACAAAGCGACTCATTCATCTGCGTCGAAATAAAAAACATCTCATTCCTGTGCAAAAAATATTGCCACTTGACCGATTTACCTTTCGTCAATTCACCCGAAACTTTAACAAATCGCCTTTCCTCACTCCAAACGTGGGCAAAATACGATTCGCAAAGTCCACTCGGCTCTTTGACCACCACAAAAATCCTCTCTTCATCCTTCACAACAGTAAAATCCTCTCCGTTCAAATCAGTGGACGTTGTAAACTCAAAATGACTCAACTTCTCCGGTGCTCGCACCAACGGTCTCGCCAACTCATCAATAACTTCGCACTTCTCCACCGCCTCGTGAGTTATCAACTTCAACTTGCGAACACTTTTGCTCAACTCGCTGACCGCGTTGGCCACTGGAGGCAAAACAATCTGGTCAATCTCAATGATTCCAACACTCGTAAATGTCGTTTTCCCCAAAAACTGATACCGAGAGTCGGTCGAGGGTTGTAAATTCGACAAAAAAATCTCAGACATGCGCAGTGGGAATCCATTTATGTGGGCAATGTTGATATTCCCAATAACGGACATCTGATGGAAGGTCTTGTTTCCGGTCACTTTCTGAATGGTGTCTTTGGTCATAACGTTAGTGTTAAAATCGACTCCACACGCTTCTCCAATCACGTTAACGTTTGATTTAAATATCGATTTTCTTTTGAGGATTTTGAGTCCAGTTATGGGTCGGTGGTTGGGGAAGAAAACTGTATCGTGGTATAGACTATCTAATACGTAACCATTGACGTATTGACCTCTGATGTCGCCTCTGATAATGACATGTTCGAATGTTTTGGTGCCGATCACGGGTTGGGGGCCGTTTTTCAACACAACGTCGACGGGTAGTTTGATTTCGTTGATCGTTGTTTTAAATTCGACGTCGTCTTCGATAATGACGATCCGTTTAAATGTTTTCTGGCCACTGATGAAATTCGAGGTGTTTTTGTAGAATGTTGATTTCAAAAGACGGTTAATGTCGATTGATTTCACGTTTCCTGTTATAGTTATGTTTCCCGTCACCAGAATGCTCTTTGAGGTCTCGATTTCGGATGTGAATGTCTTAATTCCGGTAATTTTCTGAAAATGTTAAGTTTTGGAATTAGTTTTTGTTGGTTAAGTAATTACAATTTGTTAATTACAATTTCTTCGGTTTCCGTTATGAGTATCACGTCTTTAACAAACTCAGATAGTTTAATGCCGTTTACTGTTTCTTTAACAGCAACATTGTCAAAAACGTGAACGGTTCCTCGAAATTCAACGAAGGAATGGATATGTATATCTTCATTTTTCCGCACTGAATTTTCTATTAAACGATTCAAGTTGATTTTGTTAATCATTTCATTGATAATCAGATCTTTCTCGATGGTCACATCGTTCTCAAGAATCAGGACCGATATAGTAATGTCTTCGTTTCGTTTCAAAACCTGTTTATTAAAAAAAATTAAAAATTGTAAATAATTATTAAAAAGGAAATTAATAAATTTAAAAACTATTTACCTGTTTTTCGAATTCAACTAAATTGATTTCGTTTATTCTACCATCGATTTTCACATCTGAATTCACAATCACTTTTTGAAACTCGAAGAATCCGGGTATTATTTGAGGTGGTGTTTTGAGCAAAATATGTGTTAGTGGATTTAGACCATTCAGAGTGACCACTGACAAATCGCCATTGATCGTAATTTTCTTGGAAAATACTTTAACACCTAATAAAAAGGGGGAATAAAAATAATTTTCTGTAATCAATTTGAAAAATGTTATTTATACCTGTGATGACTTGGATTTCCCTCGATTTCGTCACAGCGTCGTCTATTACAACTTCCAGTACTCTTCCGTTTATTTTACCCTGAAGTACGGTTTTTTCTGTAACATGGACTTCATCAAAATAAATTTTCTCCTTTATTTTATTATCGTGGATTCGAATAATGGTTGTGTCGAGTTGAGTGAAGTTGACCGACGAAAATCCACGAGCAGAACCGGTGAAAATATGTTCAGCCGTCACCCGACCTGATATAGTTTTCACTCCCGTCACCGTTTGCGGTTGAGATTTCAACATTGCGTCTTTGGTCAGTTTCGCCAAGTCGATCTCGTTGATTTTGCTGATCACTTCCAAATTCTCGGTGATGGTCACTTGGTCCAGAAAAGTTATTCGTGAAAATACATTTTGCTCTAGAATTAAAAAAAAAATTAAAAAATTAACAAAACTTTTAAAAATTAAAATATTTCCAAAATGTAATTCTGACCGGTCGTTAACGTGACGCGATTGGTCACAAATTTCTGCCATTCAACCGAATTGACGAAACCGTGGAATTCCACTTGATTGGCGGTCATAATATCAGTCTTAAGTCCATGCGCGAATACTTTAGGCGCACGAATTACCTTTTAAAAATAAGTAAAAAATATTATAATATCAGAAAAAAATTTGAAATATATTTTTTTAAACCTTCGATTCGTTTCTCAGAAGAATCTGTTGCGGTATGTAAACACCATCAATCGCACCGTCCACTGTCAACGATCCCTCAATCGTGAATCCATCCATGAATAATAATTTACCCTCAATTTCTTGAAAATCGTTCAAAGTAACGATAGATTCGAGATAATGCGTCAAATTCACGTTCTGGTTGATCATCCCGTCGATTTGTAGATGGTGAAAAGTGGTTTGTTGAATGAAAGTTTTCAGTCCGATCACACGCTGCATGTGTTGAGTGTTCAGGAAATCTGTTTCCATGTTCATATCATTGATGATATTCAACTTCTCGATCGTGCCTGTCATAACCACTGATTTGATGAAAACCTTTTCACTGTGTAAAACCACATTTTGTTCGTCCTAAAATTAAAAAAAAAAAAAGAAGTTAAATGTTGCTCTAAAATACGGCGTTTAAATATTTACTCTAAAAACGACATCCTCTAAAGTCTCTGCGATTGGAATTCCGTTGATTACGTGTAAATTTTCCAAGTTTCCAATAACTTTCAGTGAATAAAAGTGGTCTGGAATCATGGGTAATTGTCTGCCGTGGATTGAAATGTCCTGCAATTCCTGCATCGTCGTTCCATCGATAGTTCCCTCTACCGTCAGACTTTTTACATCCATTCTATCGGTGAATGTTTTTTCACCGAAAATATCTTGCTTGGTGTGTAAGGTAACGGCTGATTGTACAGGAATTCCGTTTAGTAGCTCTGAAATAAAAAATGCACATAATTAAAATTTATACTTAAGAGAAAAATAATTGTTATCTTTAAATACCAGTAACAACTAAATCGCCGGTTATGGTTAAAGGCGCTGTGAAGTGTTTTGGTGCACTTATGTTCACTTTTGAGTGTCGTTGGACGAAATGTCGAGGAAATTCCAACTCGTTGATGAATCCTCTAATGTTGACGTTCTTATTGGCAAAAACAGACTGAGCAAATATTTTCGGCGCTATGATTCTGGCCGGTTCGTCGCTTTTCACTATTTCCGAATTCAGTTTGACAATGTCGAAATTGTTGACAGTTTCTTCAACTTTCAGTATATTGGTCACAATAACATTCTAAGAAATGGGGAAAAAATATTTAAATAAATTTGGTAATTATTTTGAAAATTATTTTAAATACTTTTTCAAAATATTTTTTTCCTCTGATTATCTGATCACCAGTCCTCGTAACTGCATGCGACACCAAGTGGTGCAAATTGATACCATTTATTTCGTGCACAATGATGTCACCGTGGATTTCCAAATGGTCCATGAATAATTTGGGTGCGTGATAAGTAACTGAAATTAAAATAAAGAAAATTACCCATTAAAAATTAATATTTTTTATTAATTTATACTTGTTTGTTCGGTTTGAAGCGCCGTTACACTTTGAGTCATGTTGATACCGTTCAAAACATCAATGTAAACATCATCTATTTCAATCGAATCCTCAAAATACCATTCACCTATAACATGAAAAAATCAAATAAACATCAAATTAATTTTTTTAAAGTGTTAAATAAATACCGCTAAGAGTTTGTTCATCAGAAGTCGTTAGAATATCGTCTGGAAAATGATGATCCGCAATTAAGTTCGTCACTTGAATGTTTCCCATGTGAGTAACAGGTCTGACAAAAATCTTCTTTCCGAAAATCGGTTCTTTTTGGTCCCACGTAGCGGCAGTGTGCATGAAATGCACGATGGGAATGGTGTTGATGTTTAAAATGTCAGCCTGCCGTACAGCAGCCACTGTTTCTTTAACTTCCACGTCTGCAAAGTGAAGGTGGCTCGGTATGTGGACGATGGTCAAGTTCAGGTCAATTGCATCTAAAAAAAAAAAAAATTATTAATTTGAAGGGTAAATTTGGCGATTTCTAAAATTAATTTCACTTACTGTTTAAATAATTACGAAAATCTTCAATTTTTCGATGCAGAATTTTAAATCTTTCATCCCAAATTCCCAAACTTGGTTCACCGACTCTAGTCTTGAATTCGAAAACATCGTAATTCAAATGCTCGATTGCCGTGACGGTCGTGTTGAACACAACAGGCTCGATTATGTCTTGTTCGGTCAGTTCAGTCACCACATTTTCCGGAAGTGGGGTGTTAATAATGATTTCTAACTTTTCTTCTATAGATTTCAACCTAGTCTGTAAAGAAATTGATAAAATTAAAATATTAAATTTTACATTTCTCACAATTTAATTTTTTTTAATTTTTTTTCTGAAAAATTGTAGTAAAAAAATGTTAGTTTAATTCAAGAAATAAAATATTTGTCTATTTAGTATTTGCATGTCTTAAAAACATCAGGCAGCGACATAATTCAAAGTTTTGTCACTAGATGGCGCTAAGCGTCCGTTGCTAAACGTTTAGACAACAATTCCTACTGTCTAGTGACCAGCACGTGTAGAATAGTAACTGAACGATGGTATTCAAGTGCATGGTAAAGACTTGTAAAGCATCGCCTGACGCTATTAAAGGCATTACAACTCATACCTTTCCTATGACAAGGTATGAAATTGTCGAAAAGTGGGTGGAATTTATCCAGATGTACTCAGATCCAAATTTCAAAATAGAATCAATCAAACCAAAAAGTCATGTAATATGTTCCCAACACTTTAAACCAACTGATTTTCAAGTTAGTAATAAAGAGGCAATGATATTAACTGGATGTCAAATGAGGCGAGTAAAAGTTGCTTTCAAGTTATTGTTTAAACATTTAAATAACGTCAATCATTTCTTTAGACGTCGTCGACTGAATTCACATGCATATCCAACAGTAATTCACGTGCATTATGAAATAAAAGATCCAATTGCAGAAGAACAAGTTGTCGAAGTAGATCCGACTATTTTCATTGAAGAAACAGATATGTCTTCGTACAACACACACGGAATTTCATCTGAATCAGGTTTTCTAAACTGAACTATCATAATATTTAAAAAATTATATTTAAATATTTATATTTATAATTTAACTTGCAGAACTTGTACCAACACATCTGATGGAATCAGTTGAGAAAGTGGACATGATACTTTCGTAGACTGAACCCCAAACTCACCCGAATCAGGTTAAATATTATAAATAAAAAATTAAATTCCATAACTTTTAATATATAATTTAAAAATTACTTAAAAATTAAAAAAAACAACAACTTATCTTACCTCGCTAGTTGTCAATCGACCCCAAATATTCCAAGGTGATGTCCAGTCTTGAATTTGCGCTGGACTAGCATCCAAAACAAATGTCCTAGTTTTGGTCAAAAATGGGGCCAAAATGTAAATTAAACCCTGATGTGTATATGACAGTATTTTTGGCATTATGACGTCAGTTTTTTGGACCAAACAAGAAAAACCTGGAATAAAAATTGTTGAAATATTTGTTTTTAAAATTTTTAATATGAATTTACCAACTCCGTATGTTTTAAACCAAAATATGTATCTCTCGTGTTGCACTTGAAGCAAATCATACAGCGTAGACTCGGGCACGTACTTAATAACGCCATTTTCCTCGATTTGACTCACACCAACACATTCCTCTCGCGAAAAAAGACAGTCTTGTTTCGCCAATGTCAAATCTGGAAACGATTTTTTAATTTCTATGGTTCGATCTCGCATCAATTTCGGGATTTTCAGGAACTCTCTGCAGACTAAAATATTAAAAAAAAAATTTATATAATAAAATCAAAGTAACCCTTTAAGGTTTTTTGATTTTTACCCGGTGCCATCTCGACAAGGAATCTTCCCTCAAATTTCGACCATTTTACGATGCGAATATCAGGCGACGTCACTAATAAAAGAATCGCTTCACTTTTCCAGGGTAACTTCAAACTGTGCCAATGTCGGACCCCAGATATTGGTATTGGGAAATATTCCACCGGTAACAACTGATCGACCTTCCATTCGTATATCACAGCTGTATCGAGACCAATCGAAGCCAGAAAATGTCGAAATCCCAATCGGAAATAGTGAAAATCAGTCGCATTGTGTAATCTCAATCTGTAAATATTTAAAATAAATCAAAATTAATAATTTAAAAACATTGAAAAAATTGCTTTTATACCTTTGGTATAAGTAAAACCCATTAACATCAATGTCGAATTGATAAACTTCAGAATGTAAGCAGAAACTGTTTGCAATTGCGAGGTAAGTGACGTCATTGATAGTAAAACCCTCGACGTCGAGTGCCCCGGATGTTCGAATACTTTGTAGAGGTAACAATACCAATTTAGAGTCTAAAAAATAAAAAAATAAAAATTATAAAATTTAAGCATTTTAAAGTTTGTTTTATTTACGGTTGAATGATATTTCAAAAACATCTGATGAACACTCAGTCATTTGCCGAACGTCGTGATACCTCACAGCGACAAGTAAATGTTTTTTAGCAGCCGAAACAGAGACAGTTCGAATTTTCACCACATTTGGTTGGATTTCTAACGAAAATTTCATCTCCTGAAAATATTTGAATTTTTTAAGAGTTGAAATTTAAAACAAATATTTCAAACTTACCAACATAAAGTTATGTACACTAAATTTATACACAAGTATTTTTTGAATATGTGGGAGTTTTTCCAGTGCTATTAAGTAAATATCATCTTCTCCTGTTTTTGGATTCAAGTGTTTCACATAATCCAAGCTGACAATGTTGGCTATCATGAAAACTAAATGGAAAAAGAAAAATTAGATTAAATAAGAGAAAATAAATTAATTTGTCATTTTATTTCATACCGTGAAAGTGTGACGTCGGTAAAATTCTTTTCAGAAAAATACTTTTAGGAGTCGCTGCAACCAATATCTTAGTCCTATTTTCGTCTATTAGCAGCGTGTCAATCGCAGTTTCATGCATAAATTTCTCGTAGGTGTCTTCAAACAGCATATTAATATACAATTCTGTAAAAATTACATTTTATTTATTAAATATTTCTCAAGTAATTTATATCGAATAAATACCTGTTTTATGTCCAGCAAAAACATTAAACTTATCGGGATGATAAAAATGGTCGGGAATTTCGTTCCATGCACTCACTTCGTAAGGAATTTTTTCATTTTCAGTCGAAATATCACCGAAAATTCCATCCGGAATCAAAGGTTTATTCAACGCTGCGTTAATTTGTTCATGCATAGTTTTCATTATAGCCTAAAATAACGAAACAGTAAAATTAATTTCATTTAAATTAATGTAAAATTAACTCACATTAAACTCCTGTTGTTCAAACTCCTGTCCGCCAGTTAAATTTAAATAACTTAATGCGAGTAAAAGTAATAAACCTAAAAACATTAAAACAAAAATAATTAAAACCTCCAAAAACACGACAAAAATCTCAAAAACTTACATCGCAAAACCCTATTCGCCATTTCAGTGTTAGTTACAAGTCTAAAAAACGACTCGAAACATCAACAGCACCAAACTAATCAAACAATTTATTTTGTACAACAGTATTTATACAGAAACATGGGTTGTCCCATTCCAACCCCTAATTTGCATGGGGGTTGACTTTAATGCACTCATTATTTACATGAATAATTAAGTAGCAGAAACAGCCGGCATCTTCACCGTTTTAAACACGCGAATGTGAATGGCAGATGCGTTTCGTGTTTGACTGAACGTTTTACTGTCCTCATTTTCCGGTTCGTAGTCGTCCACGACTTCCACCGTCGACGTATTGGCCTCAGTTTCCAATGTACCGCCATTCAACCCCTTCAGCTGCTGGGATAAGGTGATTGCTCGGTTAATTGCAGCGCCCAACCCGTGGATAAACACCTCGTCTTCGCCATCATCGAGGAATTTTTGGCATCGTTTTAGCTGTACTTTGACGTTGGTTCTCCGTGTGACGTAAACATCGTTTTTGTTTCGCTGCATTT
>JAQFZP010003018.1:0-11544 GCA_034695745.1 Geophilus truncorum | reverse complement strand
TTGGTTAGAGCTTAATTACTGCGCTTGTTTTGCTCGACATCTAGTGGCGAGTAGTTGAAACACAAACAGAAATGAACCTGCTTTTGAGTTTAAACTTTTGTCACTAGATAGCGCCACTGTACTTTGTTACTTGAGATAAATTTAAATTTTGTTGAACGCAATTTCCTGTATCAACAATCTGCAAATTGATTAAAATGAATTTTTCTCGATAGATGGCGCTAGTGTATTTTGTTAAACCAGTGCCATCTATTGTAGAAAATTGACGTTATTACGATTCCTACTATTTTGATCGATAAAAAGGTGTTGTGTTTGTAATGAATGGATGAATGAGTGATTGTTGTGGTAAATGGTAATTGTTAGGATAGGTTGCTATTTTGTGTAACCATTGGATACGAGCGAAATTAAAAGTTATTCATCAGTTCTGAAACCTACTTTGAAATTAACGCACTGCAGTTGCTTAACGAATTTTTCTTCTGATAGTCCCACGCACCTGAAACCACTCGAAACGATTTTAAAATTCATTATGGTGTAGAGTATATAGCGCGTAACACAAAAGTTACCCCGCGTTTTGTCGTGAGCCAGATACGAATTGTATCGAAGTGATTATTGACGAAAAGTGTTAACGTCGTGATTATACGACGAAAGTGTTATAACGTTCCAAAAACGTAATGTGTAAATGTTTATAAGTTTAAGTTATTTATTATTAAAGACGTTCTGAGCACCAATTTATTCTAACATTAAATTCCCACAAAACCTATATTTTCACTACCGTAAAGTACAAACCTTTACAAAAACTCAACAATTTGTTTGAATAGTTTTAGCAACTTCCGCTAGGTATGATGTCACTAGATGGCGTAAGTCCTGAACCATTGTTCATGCGATTGTTTACCACATTTCAAAATTTATAAGTAATATGGGAACACGACGATATTGCCCGTCGTGTTAACTCTTTGGACAAATTTATCGTCATAATAGAGATTTTCATTTCATCATTAAGAACCATAGCGCCTGAGAGAACGCTGAAAGTAAGAATATTACATTTTCAAACTAACAATGGTTGAATTAAAATTTATTTATGTTTTAGAAAATATATATGCTTCACAATTGCTCACTTTGCGATCAAATTAATGAGTTACGAACCAAAGATCACTGGCTTATGGGTTATAGTACTGTATAAATAAGAACAGTATTTATTTATTTATTTCAAATTTTTCAAATTTAGTCCATAGTTTACTCCAAAACGTGCAATATAACGAACATTTATAATGCACTTCACACAGACCTGATAAGATATTTTTTGGAGTCGTTGTAACCTTTAAAAGTAGTGAGAGATAGAAGAAAGCAACAAGAACCGAGCATAATAAAAGATTTATTAGACCAAAATACACAGATAATAAAAGCCAATGAAAAGTTAGTTAACAAAATAAAAAGTATAAAAAGTTATACGGTATTAAAAAGCCAACTTAAATCAATCAAAAAAGTTAAAGTAAAGTTAGTTGAAAAACAGAATGGAAATAGTCAACTTTCCAAGTGCCAAAGATTAAAAAGAAAAGTTAAGGCTTATGTTAGAGCGAGAAAATAAAGAAAAAAGTGTCAGAGATTAAAAAGTTAAGTCCTTTAAGTTAGGGCTAATATTAGTGCAAAAAAAGAAGCAAAGAAAGAGAGAATAAAGAAAGAGGTGTTACCATGAGCAAAGCTGATGCTTTACTGATTTAATAATGGCATTTCAGTTGCAAAGAAACCTTAATACAATAGCATAACATCATTGTGAGTAACAATCAACAATGATGATACATTAATAAAAGAAGCATGTCATAACAATGATCATGTACTTTAAAAGGCTTAAACTAGAAACAAATAAAAGATTTAAATATAAGTAAAAATATAGAAACTTAAACCTAATCTTAATCTAGAAAAAGTTACTGAAAAGTTATTTATACAGCAAAACTAAATTTAATAAAAATATATAATGAAAACCTCAGTCTGCGTTAATAAAGATTAGTGGAAAGTTTGTGAAATTTTGATGTAAATCAGAATTATAAACCGTGAAATAATATAATAGAAAACTAAGCATGTAAACTCATAAAATTCCATGAAAAGTTGTTAAAAATATAAAATGTAGAGGTTGAAAACTGAGTTGTGGGGTTGAAAATGTAACATGTAAGGGTTGAAAACTGAGTTCTGAGAGTCGAAAACTGAGAAATGGGGGTTGTGACGTCATTTATTTTAAATTTCTTTCGTCATTCCGCCTTTTATACTTGACGCTCTTCACCCAGGAATGTGTGTATTTTGTATGACTATACTGTTACGTAATGCAATGATTGATTTAAAATAATTGTAGAGTATGAATACTAAAGATGGATGCCTTTTCTTTTTTAAATTAAACAACAGTTCTATAATTTTCTTCATGTAAACATAGTGAATATGGTTTTGCCATATTACATTCATCAAACGAAAAAATCTAGTATAGAGCACATAGAGAAACCAATTGTAATGCCAATGATTGAGCCAATGTTACACATTAACTTTATAAGTGAAATGACTCTCTCTTCTGCAATTATTTCTCGAATGTTTGTGTCAATATTGTACTGAAACATTACAACTCTTAAATTTAGCTCTAATCTCTTTACTGTAGGATTGTAAATTGTTTCTTCGCAAGTTGGTCTGCAAGAACATTTTCTTTGTGGATTTGTCTTAAATTGGGTATTCAAGTACAATTCATAGGTTTCTTTAGCTGTATCTCTTGTAGTGCAAAGAGGTAATTTCCATTTCGTCATGAATGGCAGTCTGAGAAGAGTACAGTATTAATTAGCAGTGCATGAAGTTGGTAAATGTAATGGCCATTTTAAGTCGTACTTGCAATTAAATGGTAGCATTTTTAATTCTGTTTCATAACAATTCTGCTCACATTCTATGACATCCTGCTTTGGTTTACAAGGACTTCTCGGAGTATTTATTCGAATTAACTGTGGGTAAAGGGACCATTCGTAAATTACGTCAATCTCAAGGAGGGAGTGGGGTTTGCTTAAGGCGTGACGCTTATATTACAAGTTAGTGACGGGGTAGGGTTAGAGTGACGTAATATACGAATGGTTCCAAATGTATGAATGACAATTTAAGAGTGAAACAATTATTATAAACATATAACCGGCTCATCAACCATTTTTTATGGCTCAGGTTCTAGAGTACATCCAAATTGCGGTGTTTAAAATTGATAATTATTATGGCATTCATTTCTTTTACTTACTGTATCTTATAAATCTTACTTATAACTTAGTATATGTTTGTAAATTTGAAAGATTGTTACCGTACTTATTTGTAAGCTGTTTCACAATTTCATGAATAACAAACTTACAAATAAGCAAAGTGTATTATTCAAATGTTTAAAAGTTTTAGCTAAATATTTATTGTCATACCGTTTGTCGTGTGATAACAGTAAATTGTACAGAGTACTGTCGAAATTCAATGGTTTTAGGATAAAAAGGCTGATTTGGTTGTAGAATAAAGTTCTGAATAAAGAAAATATACAAAATATTTTAAGAAGAGAAATTTACATCTGGAATATGCCTATTTTGAAGGCTGTTTCCTGACAGGGAACATTGTTCTATTTTTCAGTGTGTGAGTTAAAGTTCTGAGGGACCCGGTTCAAGAAACCAGGATCCTCAAAACACACGTAAAATACAACCAATAAATAAAAAAAATTCCTTCTTTTTTGGCCCCAAGATTTAACATGGCACTCAAGCAACATTGGAAAGACGTGTCGCTTCTCTGCAGTGCAAAAGGCTCTAAACGATGCCCGAGTGCTGTAAACACGTTTATGGACTAGGTTAAAAAAGACCAGTGCCCTATACTCACCATAAAATAAAGGAAACTAAATAAAAATAACAAATAAGTTTTTATCTATGGTTATGAAGTAGACCAGAAATAAAGACGTTTTTCGCAAATTCTGTTTGCTGGTCAGTTCGGACAAAGTATTTTCTAACTCCCAAATATTTTATTATGAAGCAAATCTAAAATGTATTTGTTGCTCTGTGGACTTATACCCTGAAAAGAGTGATTATTAGAAAGTATGTAATAAGAACTTAAAAAATATCAGGAAGTCGAACGACAATGTTAACAAGGTTTGTAGAAAACTTTGTCGTGTCTGGTCTACTTTGTATCCGAAGTTACAAAGTTTGGCCTCCAACTTTGTCATCCAACATCGTAAACGAATTTGACTGTGCCTGCGCACAACAAGCACTCTATTTAGCAATGAATTGTTAACTCTGAACGAAGTAACAAATGCATGAAGTTACGATTAAAAGTTTGTAACTTTGTGTATTCGTTACTTTGCAGCGAAGTTCTTTCTAACTTTCTTATATTAGTGGCAGACTGGCGCACAGAAATATTGCAAAATTTCCCATTGGGCCCAAGCGTAATTTCATGTTGATGAGATTAAGTGGAATTTTTTGGACCTTTTTGAGTGGTCTTTTTTACAAGAGTAAGGCTCTTTTTCAAGTAAAGCTTTTAGACCCAGTGTGCCACTGTGTGGTATGTTACTTGATAAGAAGCGCATCCAAATTCACAAGCCTGACAATTAAAATCTATTGCTTGTAAGAAGTTTCTTTTCATTGAAAACTCCAAATCATCTAAAAATGTAATAATAGTTGAATTTATAAGTGTGTGAACTTGGTGAAATTGTATATATTAAGCTCATTATCATAACAACTAAATGCTGTTATTGTTAATGCACTCTTTGTTACTAGAGAGTTAGCGAAAATTTGGAACTACAAAGTTACAAACATACGTAACTGGTAACATTTTTAACAATTTAATCACCAACTTACAAACAAACAGCCGAAAGTTGTTCATGAAAATTTCTTATATCAACACTGCCATTTTTTTGAATTCAGTATCTAACTTAACTCAGAATTGGAGGCAGGGGGAAGGAAAGTGCAGATCTTGGCTTCCTTGGGTCCCTCCCTATTAGTAGTGTACACTGTAGGGGCTTTTTTTGCAGTAGAAGCTAACAGGACCTCTGGTAATCTTTACTTTAACAAGTATCCTTCTTTTCTTCTTTCTTCTTTTCTAACTTCCTGTCACTTCTCTCTGGATTTAATTTTTGTCATATTATTTTCTGGTTATCTGACTTGTGGTTCGAATTTTACATTTGACTAATTATGAATGGCCTGTTTAATTGTAGATTGCTTCTATTTTTATATTGTTTTGTAGTTAATATTGCACTTGAAAGTAGGGTGATATGCACTCTAAAAAAGTAAGGGAGTGATAAGCTACCTTTATAAGTATAAAACCTTGTCCTCATTTAGCTACCTTTTAATAATATAATGCTACCTATGTAGGTTTATTTGTCCAAATAAAAATCGAGACACGTTGATTTAACATGAAAAACGCCTGGTTTATTCACAGAGGTAAAAACCCATGTGTAACGCCATCTTGGAATCATTATAGCTCATGGGGTGGAAGATAAGAAAGCTCAGAACAACTTACACACAAAATAACTCAATAACTATCATATTACAGTAACTCATAATAGACTTTAAAGAAATACAACCCTCTTAATCTAATACAACTGAAAAAGCTTCCTGATTAATACAAAAGGCATTAAACTTAAAGATAACATTATAACAGTTCATGGAAAATACACTAACAACCTATTGCTAAAAACGTATTATTTTTACTTTTGTAGTTGTATATCATTGACATTTCAATAATAATCAAAGCTTTAAGTGCATACAACTTTCTTAAACTAGGCTCAAAACACAATAAAGAGTGGCATTTTTGACCTTATTAACAAGGTGCAAGCTGCAAATAGGTAAAGATAATATACACTCTTAAAGGATCAAACAACCTACAGGGTAGAATTTTGTAACTTTATATTTTAACTACCTCTGCTGAAAGGTAGATTTATTATTTGGTAGTGAAAATGACCTTTAAAGGGACAATTTTCATCAACCTTGTCCCAAAAAGAGTACCTTCTTCAAGTTTGCACCTATGACCTAATCTTATACACCTTTATTTTTTAAAGTGTGGTGGTTTTTCTTCCCATGCCGTGCATTTGCCGTGCATGGCGTTCTGTGCCATGGAAAGGAAATGCTTGGCGGTTGAGTAAATCATTTCTTGGGTTTAATTGAGCAACATATCGCTTCGGTCCCTGCTTTACCTTAGATGGGTTGTTGTGTGTTGGCCTCTACAAGTACACAATCAATCATCTGGTGCAATTGGTTGGTTTTTCTGGCTTTTTGTGCTGGAGGTCAACTGTTATGGTTGTTTTTGGTTGATTTCTTTCTTCACATTGTGGCTTGAGCTGGGAGCTCCTTGTCTGGGTTGTGTTTGTATGTTTATAAGTTTGCAAGTTTATAGCTTGGTCTCAAGTTGTTGCTAACTCTCTATTTATGTGTTTTGTGAGTTTGGGTGCTTTTTATGTAATATGATAGTATTCTAAGGAAAGTGACATTATACAATATGTTTATATTTACTTTTCTTGAATTGTGTACATATTCCAAATACTGTTGATATTGTTGATGCATTTCCATACAATATATCGAGTACTTGTTTTACAGGCTGGAAGAAATTTTTTATTTATAGGATAAAAGTAGCATTTCTCACTTACATATGCCAATCTCATAAATTTTTCATAAGCATCAAACTTTGAAGTGGCATTCCACAATTCCATTGGCTTATTTGCAAATATTGATGACAGATGAAGCAAGTCATATACGTGGTAATCAATGCAACTGGTGTTAAATATTGCACCTAATTTATGCTTAGCTTTTATCGTTTCTTCGCTGTCTCCGCACGAGACTATGACAGGAAACTGAATGACGTCATCTTTAATTATAATTACATTTTTTGTAAGTGGATAATCAAAGTAAAAGTCTATCATGTCATAAATCAAGTAAATAGATAACAAAACCAACACTGACATTACAGATAAGTGTAGTTTTCGATTTTTTTTTTTTTGCTTCTTTTTGAATGTTTTTGTCAAGAATTTTAATAACTTCACATTTGACGTTGTTACTTGGATTTTCAGTCTTGCTCAATGCATTATGCAGCATATTGCAGCCATATACAACCATTTCTATGAGTGCAAGGCAAGACAGGCCAAAATAGAGTCCAATGTTGCCTCCAATGTCGCACAGAAGAGAAATCACAGCATATGACAAGCGTTCTTGAACAGTTCGTATATTTGAATTAACGACATGTATCTCATATGTATTCTTGTAAATTTTTAAGAAATAGGCCATTGACATGCTTAGTTGTGTACTATCACATAAATCTTGACACTTACATATTTTCATTATATTACCAATGAGTACGAGTTTTGTTATCTTCGCACGTTGTGTGTTATCACTAAGATTGCAAGTGGGTAGATTTATTGCATCATAAAATGGATATCTTGTATTAAAAAATAAAAATTAGAGATGAGACTACAGTAGGTTACATTTGAGTTCGACTCCATGTCTAATTGGCATACATTTTATGTAAAAATTTGAATCATAACGTTAAAACGACGTGGGATGTATCCCACGTTTTTATACAGAAAAAAAGTGTAAAACTGATGTCGTATGGTAACGTTGTTTAGAAGTCGTTTAGTAAAAAAAAAAGGCGTTATTTTAACGCCTTTTTCACTCTTTAACTTAACACAAACATCAAATTTATAAAATGCATAAAAACGACGTCATTTTATAGTCTTTACAGTCTGAAAGTGACCTGCTTCATCACCTTAATACGTACAAAACACGTAAAAATATAAAAAAAAAAACGTCAGAATAATGTTAATAGAACTACAGTTGTGGACGAAACATTAAAAACAAAAGTTTTTTCTTGTATTTTAATTTGTATTAAAACTATAGGCATCTTCCAGGTGATTGAACATTAAAATATTCTTTAAAAACATACTGTGTAGATTTCAGCATATAACATTAATTATATTTAAGTCTACACTAAAAACCTAATGTGTGCACATTGGGTAGTTTTTCAAGAGTGAATATCACATAAGTTGGAAAATTAGAATCACTTACTTGAAATGGATTTTTTTCAGCAAGCAAAACTTCAAGCATTTGTCTAAATCATTACTGCATGGCTTTCTTTTCAAATTAAGAAAGTGATACTAAATAAAATATTATGTTTATTAGTTACAATCAGTTATTATTTAACTTTATAATTTATACGGTTTAGAACATTTTTTTCATCAATTATTTGATTGACAGTTGACAAAAAGGGAACATTTTATCGACAGGTGTTATGAAATAAGTTATTGTTTGATTATTGTGTATTGTTTTCCTTTGTAAAAACTTTTAAGTTACCGTTGCATGAAGATGGAGGTTTAGGTTATTTCCTCACATTTCGGCAGGGATGTGTATTGGTATTGGTATTGGTATTGGAATCGAAAAAATATCGTTATTTTTCGAGTATTGGTATGGGTATCAATATCGAAATTTTGAATTTTTAAGTATTGGTATTGAACCTCCATACGTGTCACTTCATGTCTCCACACACAACAGCATTGAATTATAAATGCAAGTGTAACTAAAGCTTTATGAACCACCAAATTGGCCATCAACAGTAGCTGCGCTAAGGATTAACAGGCAGCAACAGACTTATTAGAAGAACGATTTGGACAGCCAGAATTTATCATTGATGCTTATGTTGAGAATTTTTGGACAAAGATGTGCTGGACATTAAAGTGTAAGGAAGCACCATCTCTTGTAATCATTCGTAACTTAATTCTTAAATGTCATGTAACATCCTCTTTTATCATCCCTTGTAAATACATTGATAATAAATTCAGTTCATTAACCTAACATGGCGCAGTCACATGTTTCTTTTGAGCTTTTTTTGTTTAGTGAATTTCCATCAGTAATTGGGAAATTTTGCCATAAAGAAGTTCTCTGAAGAAGAAGAACCTGTATAGAACCTGTTTTGAAGAAAACTCCAGAAATGCTGAGTGGATTGGAAGCATTAGTGATTGGTTTCACTCTTCAATAGAACAAAGAAACTTCAAGATTAGGTCCTGCAAGCATTTTGATTGGTCACTGGCAATCATGTGATCAGCAAGCGAAGCGACTGCAGAATCTAGTACACACTGATTATTATCAGCAGAAGTAAATAAACTAACAGAAGTGTGATTCTTAATCCCATGTTAACTCGCTGGTTGAGGAACTCTGCATAGTGCTGTAGACTAGTGAGAGAAACAAAAATCCTTGGCTCCGCCTGTTTTTTGCCTAGTAACTATGACAATCAGAAAAATGATTGACTATTAAGTCAATCATTTTCTGGATTGTCATGCGTAGTTTGATTTTTAAGTTAACATTCAAACTGCACATGTTCAAAAGTCGATTGTTGCCGCCAATTCTCACCAGCTGGATCAAATTTGTTGACTGTTCTGCAACTTGGAGCGCCAAGCTCCGTGTTGAATTGGGATTGGGACTATTGCGGTCCACGGAATAGTCACACTTCTGGTTAGTTTATTTACTTCTGTTGCTACACTCAGAAAACAAGAGGAAAATATGAAGAAGGAAAAATACTTTTTCTCTTTGCATGTGACAATTTTCCCTAATAGTGGTAAATGCTATTGCTGGAAAATTTTCCTTTCTTTAGAGTATGCCATATCATCCTCTTTCCACACATAAAGATAAATTTTTCCCCAGGTTTTTCTGAGTGTAGGTATGTATAATAACCCTACAAAAACAACCTATGATAAGGTGACTGTCGACAACATTTTCCCCTTTTATTGACTGTTGGTGAAATGATCGACAATAAAATGAACATATCCCAGTCTTTAAAAGTTATTAATTTACTTTATCTATACTTGTGAAAACGTCATAACTGATGTTATTATTAGGATAGATGAAATCAGCAAATGTATTACATACATGGTACATGACATCAGACGAATCAACAAATGTCTTCAAGTTTTAAGCAAAAATGAATATTGTATTACATTAAAATGACGCTGTTACATACAATAAAGTGTTTATGTATTTTTTGCACATATAAAATTCAGTAGGCGCATTCGTTTTCTCAACCTTCCGAGTAAACTATCGTCTATTTTGACAATTTAAACGAAAAAAGTTCTATCTCTCGTTTATTTGAGATAAACATAAACGATGTCCAGGGATCGTTTAAAATCTCGTCTACTGCAAATCGCAAATAAACGGTAATTTGCCGACATTTTGTTTTGCCAGTCTAAGTGCATAAAGGGATTGATTTCATAAAAAAAGCATGTTTTAATGTGTTTTACATGCTACGAAGGTAGAAACAACAATTTTTGACATTTAACTGTATGTAATAAAAATAGCTACAGTAATGTAATTTTTAACGTAGAAAAGGATCTAATTCCCTTTTCAATCGGCAGTCAACAACTGAGTAATAGGAAAAGGCTGTGTCGCCATTTATCAAAACCCACACATTTTATAGCTCAAGACGCGTGTTTACGTGTTTGTAAGTAACAAAATTATGATCTTGTTAATTATTAACAACAATTAGACAATTTAGACAATTTAGATCATTTTACAGACTATGGCAAATGCGAGATTGGACTTGGATGGCAGCAAAAGAGGTAAAAATTACGATGATTTTTGTACTACGTCTAAGTCTAAAAAACCGTTTAGTGCATCTTGTACAAATCTCTCATTCGTTTTCTGAGCAATAAACGATCAATTTAGATGAGATTTTAAACTCGTTTAAATTTTTTGTTTAAGAAAACGCATGCGCCTAGTGTAAATAAATTGTTTATGGATAAATTTGTCATTTTTGACAATAGCTTTTCGTCTGCTTTTTTATTTTTTCTAGGCTAATTTAATGATGCACTAGGGCCGTATTAACCCATGGCCGATCCTAGGCTTTTGGGTACTTCGAGCCTCTCTCTAACATTTCGGGTCTCCCTCCGACACTCCTCTCACTAGATTTCCCTTTTCCAGTGAGAGTTTGTGTAACTTGGCATCACTTCTTGGGATTCACATCAGAGGTGTAAATCGCTCGCGCTCATCTAGCAAAAACACCACTCAAACTCCTATGCTCTAAATCTCTCTTTGCTCGTTGATCTCGAAGTTTTCCTTGGGTTCCGAGGACGTCAAAGCCAATGGGCAGCGCGAGATTTAGGGCACTCATTTGTTAATACCCAAAACAGCTAGCGAAATAGGCCTGAAGACAGCTGGAACGTTGAGGAGAGGTTTAAGCTCATTTCTATTGCTCGTTTGCTCGCTCAACGTGGGGTAATATCCTAGTTCTGCCAAAACTCAGTTTATAACCTTTAAGCGATCGCTCGCGCAACTTTTTTGACCACTCTGAGCGGAGCGAGTGGTTGATTTTTGCCGCTCAAAATTTGAGTGAGCGGAGCGAGCGATAGGGTTGAGCGATTACACCTCTGATTCCCAGAGTATACAAGTATAGTCTTTATATATTTGTTTTATTGTTGTGCAAGCACTATCACTAAAACAGATTGATGGAATGTCGGGCCCCTTAACAGTGGCGTAGCTAGCATGGGTGACACCCGGGGCGGATATCGATGGTGTCACCCCTCGAAAACTGGTGTCACCCCTC
>JAQFZP010003017.1:0-11552 GCA_034695745.1 Geophilus truncorum | reverse complement strand
CCACCAGCATTAAAAACCGGTGCTTTTCATGTTATAGTGAAGTTATGCGAAGGATGGACTTGACTGGTTGCCTTCAGCTGTCAGTTGAAGTGGTATGATGTAGGTTTTGTGGAGAGGTATCATGCTGAGATGACTTGACTTTGTTCTGTACTGCAAAGTCCATAGAGGTCAAGTGGTTTGAACTGTTTTAGTTTCATTCTAAACCCATACGGTTCATAATATTTGAGTAAAAATATTTACTTTTGGTAAATTGGTTTTTTTTACACTCAAAAAAGAAAAGTAATTTTTTTTTACTGTTGATTTTGATTATTAGCAAAAGGAGAATTTCTATTTCCTATATATTTAAGTGTAGTGAAAGTTAGGTATGGTGAAATGTAATGAATACAAGATTTCTCTTGTATTCATTACATTTTGATGTGATGGTCTTCAGATTCGTTATATACCCCTTTGAATTTTAATAGTCATTTCTTCGGTGCTTTCGAATACGATGTTTTGAATTTATAAAATGCTTTAGTAAAATATTATTAATCATTTGCTGAAGACAATTAGATTTCAACATTTAAAAGAGGATAGTAATAAGGAAAATCAAATTCTCCATTTAATCAAATTAATTTTAGGATTTTTGTGGTTTTACTGTATGTTTTAATACAGCCAGGCAGCCATTTTGAATTATACCGCCGTCTGGTGCCGACTAAGCGACGTACGACGATTGGTTTTACGGCGAATGTAGTTCAGTTATGAGTATTTATTGTTTTGTTGATATATTTTATGATTATAATTGCTAAAATTTCTAGAATTAATAACCATTTGCGTAATTTTGATAAAAATAAATTGTTGTTTTGAATTGCTCGATGTTCCGGATGTTGTCCGTGGCTATCTTTAATCATTTAATGTCCCGGATGTTGTCAGCCGTCTTAAATATTGTCACGACAGTCGACATCTAGTAAGTTTTTAAAGAGATACAGAGGAACCCGCTTATAACGTAAATTCTGTTATAACGTCAAAAAAGTTTACTTCCCAGACATACAAATTGTGTATTAATTAACTCTGTTATAACATAAACTTGGTTGTAACATAACAAATTGTTGGGTCTCTTCAGGTACGTTATAAATGGGTTACACTGTACTTCTAATAAAGTAATTATATTGAAAAACATATTCTTTTAATACCGTATGTGGATCATTGAACAATTCTTATTTAAAGTTATACATTTTATCCACATACTTTATACAACTTCCTTTCGCAAAACTCTATTGTGTAAACCAATAAGATAAAAACTCACCAGATAAATTTTCTTACCCACCACTATAATAGCTACTGGAGAAAAATTCTTGCATTTCCACGAAAGAAAGAAAAAGAAATAATCTGGGTTATTTCAAAGAAAAGCAAGAATCGGTAATCTGAATAGAGTGCAAGCAACCATCACCTTCCCAAATAGCGTGCTAAGGCAACTCCATTAGCCGATTCCCGGTAAAAATTTTCCAGAAATGTAATTATCTCATTCTTTCCTGCAAAAACTTGGACCAGTTTAATTCTTCACATCTTCTATAACTCCCATGAACACCCAACTTCACTCCCACTCCCACTCCCACTCCCACTCTTTTCCTCATTTCATTTCCTCGAAATCGTGCCTCGCCTCATCATTTATCGCACGCATGTCCCAACGTACAACGAATACAATCACGTATTTGTGTTCGTGAAATATAACCCACAATAAAAATTCCTTTTCTCTTGCTCACTTACTGAGGAATTCTTCTTGCAAGTTTTTTATTTAAAAAAATAAGTACGAGCAAAAAAAAAAAAAGATGAATGGGATACATTTTATTAGATATCAATTCACGTATGTTGCATTTACTACTTTCCTTTCTCTTTTTATGTCAAGATGGAGAAGAAATATAAAGAAAAAATGTTGCAGATAAAGACAGAAAAGTGTGTGTGTCTGTGTCCTTTACCCTTCTTGTTTTACTTCTTGCTATGGACTTTAAGGGGATTTATTGTGGTTCAAAAGCTCCGAATACTGGCGCGTTTCAGCCTTTCGTGTATTGCTGAGTTTGTTTCTCCATCAGTGTCGCGTGCATCACTTTTTTTCCTCTTTCTCTCGCCTCTTCTTCAATATGGGGATGTTGAGTACAATTCAGCGTCTCTTCCAAAGTACCAATTGCCACTAACTCAAGTCCAGCAATGGACATCTCGAGGGAGTGTGGTGAATAAGGTTGGAAGCTTTTCTTTTATTTCTTTTCTTTCTTGAAGGGAAAAGGGGATTAAGGAGTTTTGTCAGGTTAAGTTTAGTCTTCGATTGAAATCTATTTAAAGTTTAAATGAAGGAGAAGTGATACAGGAGAGTTTGAAAGTTTGTTGCGCAACTTGTACTTGGGAAATTCAATCTAATTTGTCAATTGTTTATCTATCAATTACGTACTGTAAAATGTTTAATTTTAATTAATAAACGAGCTTGTGATTAATTTTCAAATTAAGGCATAATTTATGCTGGTTTAATTGTGTCAAAAATCAATTACGGCATTGAGTAAAAGATTAAAATATCAATTATAAACTTTAACTGGAGATTACAGATTAATGAAACGTATTGGTCATTGTGATTAATTATTTCTATGTAAAAATAGTTATGATGATTTTAGAATACCGTATTTCTCGGAATACAAACGCATAACGAAATAGAAGAGCACGGTTTGAGAGTGACGAAATTAATAGGGTACAAGCATTTTAGTGACGTTATTGCAAAGAAAAGGAATAAATAAAAATTAACGTGTAGTGATTGTAATTTCTTTTGGCATATAAGAAAGTCAAGATCCAATGTTAAATTGGGGTATTATCTTGCCGAGTAAATTATTTCTATTATGGCGAAGCGAACAAGTTTAGGAAAATCTATTCTTTCGTCTTCGAATTCAAAGCAATTCTATACGATATGCGAACATTTTAAGCAAAAAAGCTGCTGCAAAATATTATTGTGACGTTCGAAAACGACTGCCAAAATGGTTTAAGAAAAAAGAGGACATACGGCAATTACTGTATCTGGGAAGCTAAGTAAACAAAAACGCTTAGTCGATGGTGACCGAAAATTTGATATGTTCGGCATATCCAATTTTTCGGCCACTTTCGTCTAAGCGTTTTCGTTTGCCTGGCTTTCTAGATACAGGTAAGTTGTCGTATATCCTCTTTTTTTTTAAACCTTTCTTGCAGTCTTTTTCGATTCACACCGTAATATTTTTGATTTTTTCGAGTATTGACTTGTTTTGTATTTGAAGTCAAGAGAATAGGTTTTCCTAAACTTGTTTGTTTCGATTTCAGCTGCCATCTAGGTACGGTTCTGGTACCCACTAAGATAATACCACAATTTAGCATTGGTTTTTCACTTTCATCATAATCACTACATTTTTATGTTTTGCAATAACGTCACTAAAACGAATTATTCTCGTCACCCCTAAAAGACTGTCAACAGTTTCTGGCTCCAATCTACAACGTTTATCTGTTACTGTTAAATCACCATAACTAAAATTACGTTCACTGCTTAAATTTGTTGCAGGAATTACAAAATATCGACTTTGTTTTGACCGGGTCGGGACTTTAAAAAAATAAGTCGATATTTTGTAATCTTTGCAACAAATTTAAGCAGTGAACGTAATTTTAGTTATGGTTTTTTATCAGTAACAGATAAACGTTGTAGCTTTGTGCCAGAAACTGTTGCCAGTCTTTTATTTATTCGATCAAATTTCGATTTGGTCTAAATTTAAACTTTCAAATTTTTAAACTCAATTATTTTGGCTGTTGAAATTGTAAGACGTTATGACTTACTCTGTTACACTTTAGATTAGGCAATGAGGAGTCAAATATCTGCAAATCTCAAATCTTTTTGTCGACAACATTTAAGTTTGTCCGACCTCTTGCTAAGCAAGGTGTAACAGAACGCGTCACAAAATTACGTCATCATTTCAGAGTGAGCAACTTTGCTGATTTATTTCGTATTCGCCATACTTTGATCATAACCAGTTTCTGTTTTTGAACTCAATTTCAAGAATAACTGATTTTCCACAACTGATATAAAAGTTCTACAAATGCCATCTAGTGACAAAAACTGATCTTAATTCATTTGAATTATTACATCTCAAGATGGTATTTGCATAGTTTAAAAAAATACTAAAGTTCATCTTTCAACTTTAAACTTAAAATTACAACAATGCCTAATGAGTTGCTTGCTGGACTGGACTACATTGAAAGATGACTTATAGTATGTTGTTTCCTCTCCAGCTTAATTTCAGCTGTTATGAATGTGCCCAATTTTGGGGCAGGGATTATTGTGTCCAGAAACAGGCAAGACTCAATGGCAAAGTTGTGTCTACTTGACTCTATCACAAGGCCATAACTTAAAGTTGACGGTGTTGCTGAGCAACCAAGTTTGGAAGCTGCTGCAAGTTGCAGACCTGAGACCCCAGTACACAAGCACTTCCAACATAATAGATGTGACTTGGGATGTGCAATATGTAACAAGCTTAAAGGTATGAAAGATCCAGCTATTATTCAAGAGGGTGTGATATATGATGTTTGGAATTAAGATTCTTCTTAACGTCTATTGTATACACCATTCATGAGCAAGAATATATGAAAAGTTGAAGTGAATGGGTCATATATGTAAATCCACAGCTGTTTGTGTTGTTGATATAAAGTGCATAGTTGTGACAGGGACATCTGGTGGTGGAATAAATTGTGAACAAATTAAATTGGGAGAAATCTGTTGTTTTTATTTCAGATGCACACAATTCCAATAAGGATGTCATAAAATTGTAATTGGGTCTGGGTTTTGTTCATTTCTTTCTCTAGGGGGAGTTGTTGTTTTTGTAGAAATCTATTCTCTTGAAGAGTTAGGCAATCACTTGTATTCTACTGCCAAGATGGTGAAAGGCAGAGTAAATTACTTGCATTTTTCATGAAACCAGTTCTACTTAATATCTCTTAATGTATGTGTTGTGAGACTTGAAGTGGGAGAAACATTGATCTTGTCTTAGGTATGTGTGGTGACGAAGACATCTTGAGGATTAATGTATTAAAAATAAGAATCAAAGCAGAGCGGGCATTTAATTCCCTGTCAAGAGAATTCTGCAGGCTTTTGAGATGTAGCCATGAAGTAAACAAAGATAGATGTGTAGCAATTGCTCTTTGCACACGGTACTTCATCTTTGTGGAGTTAGATCTGTTGGATCTGGATTCAAACTGTGACATGAGGTGTGACACGCCATTTTTTGTTTGTTTTATTTCTTACAATCAAAGGTTTTAGGACAAATGTTATAGATGGGTGTTTTTTTTAAATGCAGCAGTGCACCAAATTTTGCTCTTTGACTACAATGTGCCATTTAAATTCACGATTCAAATGTCAGACTGTCAGTGGCAACAAGGCGTAGGAATTCACAATAGGCAGGGCTTTCTGCAAAGCTTGATTTGACTTCAACTGCGCATGTGCACGCTTAGACTATACTTTGAAAGTTAGACTTTCAACTACTTTACACTTGAGAGCTTTGAACCGGAACGGTACGAAAACCGAACACCGATAAGAAACCGAAATTTTCAGTTGGAGTGAAACCGGAATCGAACCGATTAAGTTTAACATTTAAACCAAAATCAGGAACAAAATACCGTTATTTTTTTTCGGTTTATTTCAGTTTTTCATATATTTCAAATTTGTCTTACCCTAAAACAAGAACAGTTGAAATTTTCTCTTCTTTTGGTTCTAGGTTTAAAAATAATACATAAAAACGTTTTATTATTGACTTAAGAATGTTAATTAGCCCTATAAGTTATAAAATGTATAAGCCAATTAACATTCTTAAAATGTTCTACAATGCACAATAGAAAATAACTTGATAGTGCTCTACAACTTTCATGTAGAATTAGAGACATATGCTCCATCTTGATTCACCCTCTAATTTTGGTACCAAAATCACGTGTAAATTTTGCTTTTGTGTTTTGCATCTGAAGAAGCCTCGAATTCAGGCATTCATCTACATTTTTCCTGGGCCTTGTACGAGAGTTTCACTCCACCTACAGGCATCGGAAGCTACTTATTATCAAGCTGTTGTGGTGATTGGCGGATCTACTGTAAAATTCCTGCTTGAACCCCCCCGCTGTCAGTTTTGCAACAGGTTGCGTAGCAATTACATCGACGCACCACAACACGGAAACAAAGTTCGCATTGACGCTTATCCATTTTCGTTACGGAATTCTCTGCCGTGACTGACAGTTTTGATGCAATTTATCAGAAGAGAAGAACCACCTCAAATACCAGCGCTGTTTTTATTTGCTGCAAATTACAAGAAGCGATTAGGCTTAAACAATATGAAGTCACATTGGACAAACTCAATTCTAGACGAATTGCGTTTAATTTTCTCTTTAAATGACCGGTATTGTTCTTTCCGCGACACCGGTTTCGCTTCGAAATCATCTTTCTTTACAGCCATGGAACAAGAATAATTGCAGTGAATTGTTTAATGATGATTTGTTATTAGATGCAATTACACTTTGTTCTATACTTTGCAATTTGTAGTTATAATCAGAATGTTTAGCAGTTGTTTGGGGTCTTGAAAATGTTAGAACCTTAGAACTAAGCTTTTATCACTGGAGTGGTTTCCTAGAATGACTGTCATTGTCTTGGGTTAGACACACATTGCTTGTGTAATTGAAAACCGAAGTATAGTCTGGTGCAGTAGAAAAGACAATTATTTCTTTTAACTTCTTGTTTGTTTATGTCTTTGAAGTATAGGATAATCAACCAAAACAAATGCTATATGTTTACACAACATCTGAACTTCGAACTTTTAAACTTCTAAGTTGGTGTTCACGTAAATGCTCGAACTTTTTCCTCTCAGAAGTGAGGTTTGGGTGATGTTTGCGTGACTTTTTCTTATTTGTTACCGGTACCTCATTTAATTCGAAGTTGGTCGGTAATGTAAACGTAAACGCGACCAACTTCGAAGTTTAGGTGCCTTGTAAACGTAGCAATAGTAAAAATTCGTTGTATTGGGGTTTTTCTTTACAGGTTTGGCACAGCTACCAGTAGCAACAAGCAATTAATCTATTTTTTGAAGTACGGTAACAGTTGGGAATTTGCTACAAATTTAGTTTCTAAGCAGTAGCAATAGTGACAGTAAAATAAAATAAGTGATAGCGGTACCAACACTGCTCTGTATTGTTTTGACAGGTTTTGGTTAAAGAAACAATGTGCGTGATTAATCACAAAATTTCAAATACACTTATACCTCGCTATAGGGGCGTGATGCGTTCCTGGAAAGTTGGCGGTAAAGTGGAATTTTGTATAACGATTCATAACAACGTATACAGTAGTGGAATCCGCGATCTTGGTTATAACGACATGCAATGCTAAAATAATCAGGGAAAAAAAAACGAAATTGTTTGTTGTTGATTATTTAAGTCTAGCTGAAATTCTACGAAAAGCTTAATCGCGTACCATCTATCATCATTTTTGATACGATAATCATCATCATCAATAATCAGTGTTACTCGTTGTTTTAAACTTTTTACAAAGCCATTTTGGTCGACCAACGAAAGTGAATGAATGGATTTTTCATTACCGCTTCAAGACGAAGATTAAAAGTGAGAAATTACGCGAAATATGGTTGTTTATGAATAACCCACAATTAAACTAAAGTGCGTGTAATTGCTAATTTCAGTGGCTTGTATTATGTTCAACAATTATTTCTCATGTGCTTTTCTCCCGGGATTAAAGCCCTTAGAAAAGCAAATTCCGCACTTCCGTTTCAAGATTGAAAGAGTTGTCAAAACCTGAAAATGGTTGATGCGCTGACTTGAAAATGACGCTATAAATCTCCAGAGTTTATGCTTCAACTAATTCATTTCCAATACATCTCATCTCATTGAATCTATGATTTACATGGTCTCTAGTTTGTTTCTATTCAATTCCAGTTCAGAGTTCGCTAGTTATTTAATAATTGCAATACAAATCTGTCTTTATTAATTTCAAACTGCAGCGGCTTAAATGCCGAATTAATCCCAGTGCAAGTGCATTAAAAATTAATAAAAATTACGAATGGCCTTCTGATAATCCCCCATAATTATTCGAGTGTGAAAGCCAAGTAAAAGGTTGGATTATTCCCAGTTCCACCCCCAATTAGACCAAGACCCATGCTAAAAGGATAAGCCTGTTTTGATTCAGTGGGTTTGATTGAGGAAAAAGTTTGTTTTTTGAAAGTTTAAGTTGAAATGTTTTGTGTGTAAATTGGCATTTTCTAAAGAATTCTATAATAGATTTAAATTCAGTCGAACTTGGTTATAATGATGTGATCCAAAATTTCTGATTTTCATTTCTTTGTTTAAAATTTTGTTTCAACGAAACCTCGTTATTACAAGTGAGTGAGTGAATTTGACCAAACACGACCTGTCACATGACATTAAACATTTTTAAGTCTTTAATTAACATAAATTTCATAAATAAACCAAGCTTAAAATGTTTTACAAGTTCTACCACTTTTCACAAACTTATCACACCTGTCACACTACTTAAACACACATCACATCAATCACACCATTCACATTGTTTCAATTACTATTTATTGTCTTGGCTCATGTTTATCAAATACAAATACTTGCTCCAATGGGATCCAGAAATCTAGCAACGAAATAAAAATCCAAGAACAAGTAAACCCAACCAAACAAAGTTGAAAGAAAAACGAGAACTCTAAATCCCATTAAAGACAGAAACAGAAATGTGAAGAAGCGAGGATACAAGAGAAAAGATAACTAGTAAGACCCATTGTTCCATCACAAACATGCCTACTTGCAGTGCATTAACGAGGGTGGCCACAAGACAGATAGCACTTGGAAATTTACTCTCTTTTGTTATTACAAACAATTTTTTAGGCTTTCATGGCTTTCAGTGTTAAAAGTGCTATTGCTTTTTGTAGCGCGCTCACAGTAGCAATCGTTATCACTAATAGCGTCACTACTAACGGCACTAATTTATCAAAAAGTAGTGCAGAGTAGCAATTTTGCAGTGATGCTACTCATTTTTTCTTAAAGGCAGTTTTTTTAATATCACTACGTACTCTAAGTAATGAAACAATTAATAACACCCTACAAATAGTCGAACCCCGTTACAACGAACCCGCATACAGTCGAACCCTGAAGGTTGGCAGCTTAATACCTTTGTTTGTAGTTTGAACGCCGATGTAGCGTCATTTTTTAGCCAGTCCGAAAAATGTTGCTATGTCAAGGTTCGACCCTACAATGAAGTCCTCGTTGCAATATAATGAATGATTTCGAAATTCCTGCTACATCAATCATGTATTAATTCGTCTGGATATAACGAAATCCTCGTAATGTTACGACGAACTACTTTTTTGGTCTTTTTAGGTTTGTTGTAACGACGTTTAACCGTTAAATATTTAAAATAGCGGTACGTGATATCGTTAACGCACTGCTATTTTTTTAGTACTTTCAACACTAACAACTTAGGCGATCTGAATTTTGTTATAACGGGATTCTATTGAAATTTTTAATAGAAGCACTGCAGTGAATTCGTGCTCCAAGGGGCAGCCAGATTTAGTGACATCGCTCTATACACTTCACAAAATGCAATTTCCACACAAAATAACAAACGATTACGAACTTCGCTTCACTTGACCCTTAATGCAAAGTAAATGCTCGAGAGGATTAAAACCAGAAAATATCGATTCTTTTGATCCAAATTTGAATTTCAATTACCGGCTGTTTTTCTATTCAGGCCACTCAAACTCAGATCTCAGATCAATGTCGAGCTCTGGATAAAAAATTCTGAGATGCAACCTCGGATTTGTCGTATCAGTGGCGAAAAATTGAATTTGTCCATTTTTGCCGGGATATGGCGCATGTCCCTTTCATTCCCCGTCACATTTCTCCGTGGTCCATTCACGACGTGAATTACATTTCCAAAAGCATTCTGCGAAGATTTCCAGCCGAAGCGAAGCGACGGGGCCAACTGGGCATCGGGGCCCGCAACAACATCAATTGCATCGATCAGATTTCGTTTTCAAAATCCCCGCTAGAGGCTCGAGCCGCGCCGCGCGCATTTATTGGGTTTTGTACTCAGCTGTGGCGCGTTGCCAGGCAACCACACATAAGCAATGAAATCTTGCGCTCGCCTTCTTCATTTTCATTTTTCCGCCCTTTTTTTTTTTTTTTGTCCTGTCCTCCCTTTTCTTGTAATGTAAAAATGAATTTTAGATTGGACATGGGGAGAAACGTTAAAGAAAAACACGGCACTTTGCAGGGTTTTTAATGATTAAAGTGGAATTTTTATTTTATTTTGTTTTAAAGTTGATGGGAAATTTATTTACGAGTGATGCGAGCAAAATAAACACGGACTCTTCAAAGTGGATTTTGTCTGAATTATGTATAACTGTGCGTTGGTATGAAAAATTGAAGTTGACAATGTCACGTGCGTTTTGTAAATTTTGTAGAATACGGTAGTCATGCAACGACATCGTGATTACCGATTACTGTACTTTATTAAAACTATTGACGATAATTTTGATACCGTACAGTCGAACTCCCGTTATAACAAAACTCAGAAAATTCGAGAAATATGTTCGTTGTACGAAAAATGTTTTATCAAATTACCGTTGTAAAGAAACTGTTCGTTTTATCGAGTTTTCTTCGGTATAAATAAATTTTCTATTGCAGCGAGTTCAGATTTTATTTGGGCATCATTAACGGGGAAGAAAAGAACAACAATGCGATTACATAATTTTGTAGTCAGAGAAACGTTAATACAATGTTTATTATTTCACAGACTGGCTATAAAAACTCTAAAAAAATTACGTTCGAAATAATGGAATTTCATTATAGCGGAGTTTGGCTTTACTGTTGGGTATCAAATATTGCTGATCTTGGACTTCCCTGTAAAACTTAAATGCACGAACATGTGCGCATGCTCTAAAAGTGGTTCAGAGGTTTTCTAATGAGCAATTTATACACAAATAACAGTGAAATTACCGTACTTAATAGATGTAAAAGACAGTAGTGTGTAGCAAAAACTACTTTTTACTTGAATGCCACTAATATTTAGCGTTAATTTTGATTAAATTTCTCTTTTCTAATATACGGTACCTATTTTATTGATATTATAAGTAATTCGCAGTATTTTTTAACTTTTTTTTTTAATATTACTTCATTCTCAACAACTAGTAAATTTTACTTTTTATGAGCTTCAAGAACCATTTTTATTCATTTTTATTATTTTTTTTCTATCCTTTTAAATGCAATTGGGGAATATTTTTCCTATTTATACCGATAAGATTGATGTTAGATGAGGATGGAACTGAAGGTGAGTTTTTTGTGTGGGTTATAAAAAAAAGTGTCATGAACTTTAAACATAAAAGATCTCTTCTTACCACAGCTGTGTTTGAACCATAAAAATGAATGGAAGGGAAAACGAATCGAATTTAGCTGCTGTGTTTTCCCCAAAAAAAAAAACAAACAACAGTTTTTCTCTTTTCTTCATACTTCAAAACAAAAGGGATTAAATAAACCCC
>JAQFZP010003016.1:0-11554 GCA_034695745.1 Geophilus truncorum | reverse complement strand
TTAAACTAAAGTTAGCTCTCAAATGTATGGTTAAAGTTTTGGTGCAACACAAAAAAGCTTAAGCTGAGTTTAAATTGATTTTTATTCCCAGTTTAAACTTAAATTTTGTTGGTGCAACCCAGCCTAAATGTCCCCACAATCGAGTCAACACGTCTGCCAGCCCTGGCGGCCTGTGACCCTCTTGATACTGGCGGCCCTGTTCGGCCGAACCTTTTGAACACCCCTAAGGCCGGCCCTGGATGTGACCTAGGCTTTCATGCAGCAAGGGGCAATTTTTGGTGTGTTTTTTATGCAATTTGAATTTTAACTTAAATATTTTTTTTTTAATTTTAGTTGTAAAGGGTTTCTTTTAGCAATCCATTTACATATAATTGAAAAAAAAAATCACGAAATTTTAACCATCTGAGAGTGAGATTTAAATTTTTTGTAATTTTTTAAATGTGCTTTCAGTCAGTTTGACTGAATAAGTCTCACCTTTATATAAATGTTAATGAATAATGCTTAGCTAACAATAACTAACATAGAAATTCAACAAATACCAACTGGTGACAAAATATTTCTAAAGCACTATGGTATTAATAAAGTAATTATTTGAAAACATTTTTGAAACATGAGAACCTACAGTACGTTCATAGCAATAAAAATCAAACTTTCATTACATACATTCTAAGATGAGAAATAAATTCTATGACTCTAAAAGCACCTAAAAAATCAAATTTAATAAAAATTGGACCATTAGGTGGTTATTTTAAAAAAATTAAAAAAATTGATACAAATTACCCTCATTTTACGGTATTAATAAAGTAATTAATTAAAAGCATTTTCGAAACATGAGAACCAACGTTCATAGCAACAAAATTCAAACTTTCATTACATACATCCTAAGATAGTTTATATTCTTAACTTATTTAATATCTACAGTAATTAACCCATAACTTTCTAAATATTTAAAAACAAACTAGTTGCATTCAGCAATTGAATATTAAAAGTCAACCTTTAATGCACGCCAACTGGCAACCGCGGCACTTTTCAAGTT
Organism: Geophilus truncorum; assembly: GCA_034695745.1. NCBI lineage: Eukaryota > Metazoa > Arthropoda > Chilopoda > Geophilomorpha > Geophilidae > Geophilus > Geophilus truncorum. Next base: position 10,518 of record JAQFZP010003016.1, on the reverse strand, counting down.
CCCAGCAGTGACTGGTTCTTTCCGTTCGCAGCTTAAAAGCGTGGCACTCTCTTTTACAGCCACAAGTCTAACTAATGAAAATTTGCCTTTATCTGAGCTCCATTAAGACACTACACAAATAATTAAATGCTCTCTGCAATTGAGGTAAATTTGCAAGTTAAAAGAACAGTGTGTAACCAGTCTTCGGTGACTCAAAACACACAAAACCTACAATTTTTTCTCTCTAATGAACTAACTCCCCATTGGCTAATTACTCACTGACCACACATATCAAGTAACACTTTTTTTCAGAAATTAATTAAATTGGCCCAACTTGAGAGTAACATTTTAATAAAAACCTACATTTTTTAAAACAAAACTTTTATAATTTGTAAGATTCTTTATAATTGAGCTTTGACTGTAATTAAATTCCCTAGCTAATTAACCTGGAAAAAATTCATGGTCAGCTAATTTACATTTTTTTTTTTATTAATTTTTTTTTACCTGTTGGACATTATCGGACAAACAGCCAATAGTTGCCATAGTAAGCATGTTGTGTGGTAGCTGTTCTCGAGATAAATTCTCATCAGTCGATGAAGATCCTTGGGTTATATCAGAAACAACAACAGTAGAATAATTGCGTTCCTAATTAATAAAATAATAATTATAAATTTGTAGAATGAACAAATGTCATAAAGGGCGTATTAGATACCGTCCACAAGCAAATATATCTTCACGTAAATGTATAAAATAAATAACGTTTTTCGATAATTTAAATATCAAAACAGTAATTCTTTATACAGTTTGATTCGTTTTAAATTGGAGTATAAGATTCTGTAATACGGTAATTTTTGGGTTTTGATGGTTGAATTACCGTATTTCTCGATTTAAATGCGCACCTCGAAATAAAAGCCTGGCCAAAATAAAAAAGCGGGTTTTGAGGCTGACTAAATAAAAAAAACATAAAAAAAAAAAAACGCGCATTCCTAATGTTGATCTTCGAACGTTAAGACGTAAAATGACAACAATAAATGCCAAAATTATCATAAATTACTAAAAAAACCAATAAGATTTATTGAAAAAATTAGTAAAATTAATCAAAAGACAGATTGGTTTTGATTAATTTTACCAAAATTTAGATAAAAAATTAATTATTTAGATAGAGATTTTTTTCGATTGTAAACCCCCGAAATTGACGCGCAGAAAAAACCTACGAAGAAGCCTACGAAATTAATAATAACTCGTGCCTCTAATTCAAGAAATACGGTAATTTGTATATTTTTGTTCAACCTTCTACATTTTATCTGTATACACGCCGTACATAAGGCAATTTGCAAAACTTCTCCATAATTCATAACTTATAGACAGATATATATATATATAAGTAAAAAGCTACAAATTAAAAGTCGTAAGTAAATCATTGCAGATTAAAATAAGAAAATAATCGTTAATTAAATGCCTTAAATCAAATTAATTTTTAAATGTCTGAACGTTAAACAACTTATAGCTTGTTTTATACATTATACTTGTACTTATACTTATACGTATAAGTTATAAGTTGAATCAAATATAATTTCGCAAACTCTCTAATAGCTTGTGCAAAATCTCTAACATAACATTGTTATGTTAGAAGTTTTGCAAAAATTGACGAGTTACGCCAACACGTTTAGTGTTGGCATAACTCCTCAATTTTGTAACTAACACTAAAGTCAAAGTCAGTCCAACAATAACAAAGAGCCTAGGCTTGTAATTGGTCAGGAAAAAATGCCACATTAGATGTGGCATTTTTTCTTGACCAATCACAAGCCTAGGCTCTTTGTTATTGTTGGACTGACTTTGACTTTAATTATAACCCACTTATAATAATCCAAAATCTAATTTGGAAAAATTATAAGATTTTTTATTAAAAATTTCAAATATTATAAAAATAAAATAATAGAATAAAAACTCACCTTTGATAATTCATTACAAATTGACTTGTCAGATTTCTTGTCCACACACCTATAAAATTAAAAATAAATAAATAAAAAAGCCATTCCCTCTGCAATTCGAATTTACATAAATTGGAATAGGAAGTTATAAAAGTTTATAATCTTAAAACCATAACCAAGGGACTAATACCATAAATCATTCACAGCCCAATTGCAAGCACAATAAAGCAACCTGCATCGTCTTTTAATACCACTAGAAGAACCATTTCACCTTTCTTCACTTCACCAGTTTTGTTTATCGTCTTTTATTCGGAGAAAAGTTGCTTATCTTTTATTCAAACAAATATCCAAATCCGTTGTGTCTCACTCCCATTTTGGCATTAATGATGGATGCTTTCCTGCGTTGCCATAGCCACAAATTAAATGATTTTTTTTTTTTGTTGATAAAAGTAAAATTTTGTTTCTTTTTTGTTTTTATTTTTATTTTTATTTCTTGATGATTAATGACTTCCAAAAGCCGCAAACAGCAAGAGATTTGGATTGCATGATTAGCCTAAATCAGGTCACACTTTTTAAATGTCTTTTCTCATTATTTTCAAATCGCGCAACATTGCAAACAAACATCGTTTTAATTCACCCTAATTAACTAATCTTTTTAAACCCGAATCAACTTGAGTCTGAAATCAGATAATCCAAAGTTGTTGTCATGTTTTTTTTTTCTTTTTTTTTTTAAATAATAAATTTTAAATTTATATTGCTGCAAATACCTGATTGCAATCTTTCATTTCATTTTTCATAATTACTTTCTCATTTTGACATTTTTCACTTTTTAATAATTTTTTTTTCCAAATTGACATTTTTTGAGATGATTAAAAAAATTGTTATATTAAACATCTAAATGTCATTCTTAATCAAAGTGAAGGGGAAAAGTAATTAAAATGACAGTCTGATTTTTTTTTTTAAGTTTAGCTTTCCCACAAAACAGAAATGCAGTGCAGAGAAAGCAACTCTATTAAGTGTAAAGTTCACACTGACCATTAAAAGCCACTTTGAGTGGGCTAGTGGACATTTTGTTCTAACTGTTCCTTAAAAGCTAGTGATAAGTATCAAAAAGCTCACATTTGTGGGAGCTTCTTTTTAACACCAACATTACCACAGCCACCAGGGGGCTTGGAAGATTGGACTTCTGGCCACAGGAAACAGTGTTTCTGACCAGTCTAACCTTCAATGCACAAGAATAATTAAATACAATTTTTTTTTTGGTAAATTTTTTAAAAGTTATGTCCACACAGTGACCACTCCAGACCCTCACCTACAATTAATCAGTGTGAGTTGCAGTTTCTGCCTTTTAATGCCACAGTCAATTTACAACTTTTATTATTAGGGTTAATTTGCTTTTGTATGTGTTATTTCCACATGGATCACTCTTAATTACCATTTACAAAGTTATTTTCCACTGGTTTAGTTAAAGTCAAAAAGACTCCCATATAAAATACATGAGTTAAAAATCAATACAACATTAAACTTGAAAATAATAAGCTATTCTCATTCATAGTCAATTACTGTTTCTTTTTTATTTTTATTTTTTTGCCCCAAATTTGATTTATTTTGTACAAATTTTCAAAATGTTACAAAAAACATTCATTTGTTTAAAGTGGTGAATAAATCTTGTGAAGCAGAAATGTTGCTTCCAATCTTTGAATAAAAGCTCTATTTGTATTCTTATATTTCATGTAATGACAATTCCATTTGTTCGGCTTTTTATTCGTTCACTTAGGATTTGGCAAGGCATTTTTCAAGAATGCAAGATTAATGAGCTCTCATGAGCATATCACGAGCTCGAACTATTAGAGGGTCCTTCAAAAAAGGGGGATAAGTAGAAACAGAAAGAAATTCATCTTTGACAATAGTAACCTTCAAAAGTTCCGCCTGAAGGCCAGTGTAATGTTTCACTGCAATGCACCCTTTTGGAATGTCTATTCAAACTGAAGAGAATAAAAAAAATAACAAAACTGTTCTAAAATAAGTGGAATAATAATAAAAGAAAAAGATGTTGACTCTACCATGACATTTTAATGAATGGATATAGAAACAATATTACAGACGATAAGAAAAAAAATAACAGCCGTGGCTTCTATTCATAAACTAATCGAAATACGGTATTACAGTCGAACCGTTATAACGAACCTGCTTACAACGAAAACTCGCATATAACGAATCTGTTCGAAATATGTTAATTGTGTGCTAATTCGTCTCGATATAACAAAAACCCATTATAACGAATAAATTTTTTCGGTTCCTTGAGCTTCGTTATAACGGAGTTCGACCGTAATAAAAAAAATCATAAAAAATTTCAAAACTAAAAAAAAAAAAACTTTAATCTATTTTCCTTTAAACACTACAAAACTGCACAATTGACTTTAAGAACCCCCAAACTCAAAAAAAGAAAATTAATTAACTTATTCCAATTTCCAACAACCAACCCGGAAGTGATTTTTAATAGAAACCCACAATCCCTCACTTCACCATTACAATTCAGATCCACAAAAATGATTAAACAAAAAAAAAAAAAAAAAAAAAAACCTTAAAATTCAAACCCCCAAACCCTATACCAGAGGGCTCCCATCCCAGAACACGTCAATTAATCAACATTCACCAAAAACCCTGTATCCAACACAACAAACACCTCTTGCACCGCTTGACGTTTGTGTTTGCACTGGCAAACAGAACAGCGTTCGAAAAAAAGATAAATTGAAAACCCGGCCGTTACGTACCGTTCTCTAGCAAATATATCAGAGTTGGAGTGACATGTGAGTGCTACACTGGTTTCACTCATGCTTCAAATGATGCGTTTCAACATCTTATGGCAAGGTGCAGAGAAAGGGAAGAGGAGGCCAGGCAAAAGTGTCCTTCTTTTTGCTCTCAATTCGGAACGCTAGCCGTGTTCGCGGTCCCTCCCGTCCACGGGTTCTCTTATCAGTGTATTAGTCCGTGAGCCTGGGTAAAAGCATTAAGGTCATGGCAGGTTGCAAAATTCCCACGCAGGTGACGTCATGCGTTGTCAATAACTCTCATCCGTGTGTGCGACAGGAGGCTCCCCTTTTGCTGAAAACACATCTCCACAACCCCCCCCCCTACCCAAATCTGCACACGCCCCGATGAGTTGAGTATACTTTGGAATTCAATAATTCCGCAAAAAGGGGATAGGCAAAATGTTTTCTGTCTTTTATATCAGAAGTTTTAAATTTTTGAAAATTTTTGAGAATTTTTTTATTTTTATTTTTTTTTTTTTTTTTTTTGTTGTTGAAATTTTAAATTTTTTTTTTTTTGAGGCGTGTAGTATTTGTGATTTTTAGGTTGATTGGGATATGAGATGGTGTTGGAGAAATGATTGAAAGCGTGTTCTAAAATTTAAAGGTAATGTGACGATTTTGGGTTTTTTATTTTTTCATGATGGGGAAGAGATTAGGATTAAGCTATGAGTATTAATGAGTTTGCAATGAATGCGTTGTCAACACGATCGAAACAACAAGTTCGTATTATTTCGCAACATGTTTAATTCCTGCCAATTTTTTTTTTTTTTTTTTTTTTTATCTTTTCAATTCAAGTTTTAAAAAATGCAAAATGACCCTTGAATAGTTCATTAATTAATTAATGCACTGCACCGATTATTTATAATAGATGTCAGTTAACCTTTAATCTATCATTCATAATGAAAAATGGATACCTCTTTATGCAATTTCAAGATTAGATCAACTGATTACAGTCATTTTGTCGTTCAGCAATATTAAATATATTGCTAATGACTTTTGTTATTTCCTTTAAAAATATTACTAAAATTCAATAACGAAGCCTTCAAACAGAAGCCCGCAGCTACTGTTAAAAGTGATATCAAATTGAAGAAATTAGGTATTGTAATAAGAATGTTGTGAACCCATACAAGAAATAGTTTGTTGTAACTAGAGCTTGATCGATTTTGAAATAGGTATCGGCAATCAGCCGATATTTGAAAAAAATATCGGCATTGGGATAGACTGATATTTTGGCTGCCGATTCCGATTTTATTAAAAAATGGTTTTGATCACATTTTTTTCGTTTTTAATTTTTGATCAAATTTTTACTTTTATAATACGTTTGTTCTTAAAAATGTTTTGCAAAAATAAAACTCATCTACAAGCAACTTTGAAAACAAGATAAATAAATACATACACACACACACAATTTTTAATTTTTTTTAGTTTATGACGATTTTTGTAAAAATAAATAAAAAAAATTGACTTGTAAAACTTGAAAAATTGGAATCAGTAACATACTATAAACGTTTACAGCGCTCCTGGTGAGCAAATATTGCAGGATTATGCAATTTCCAAATTCTTATATACTGCACTGCAGAATTTTTCCAAACAGTTTGTACAACAATATGCTAATGGTCCGCAGAAAACTGACCATTAATCATTCAGCGATAACACTTTAGACCTCCAAGCTCAACAAAAAACTAAAATATCACACATCCTTGATGTAAATTTAAAAGCAAATAATAATAAATCACTCCCATAGAATCACCCCTAATTCTTTGCCTTCTAAATTTAAATCTAATATAAATCGCTCACAGTTTTTTTTTCTTCAATTCAAGTTTTCTCAAGCGTTAATTCAAGAAACAAAGAAGGTTAAGAGTACTTAGCTCATTAAGCTACAAATAATAATTGTTAGCTAAACAGGAAAAAGATAATGTCTTGGTTTTGTATATTTCAAGTTGCTTTTGTTATTCAAGATCGAAGAGATCAATAAATTCGACTCGCTCCGAAATGCACAATTCCAAATTACAGAGTTGAGGGTTGAAGAAACAAGCAAATGGCCGTGAAAGTAAATACTTAAGATATTTTCAGCGTTTCATTGCAATTTCAATGTGCTCAACACATTTAAGGAGTTGTTCCATCACCGATTGTGTCTTTTGAAGTCACCGACATCAATTTCCACCTCTTCCAGTTCAATTCCTCTTTTGTTATAGCTGTTAAAAAAATATGAAAGAAGTTTTTAAATGAATAATGTTTTTAAATTTTGAAAAATGTCAATATTAGTGAAGTAGTGCAAAGATAATATTATGAAGTAGTGAAAAGCTAGAATTTAATCACGTTCAATGATTTTCGCAAGGGAGGTTAAAATAGATTTTGAAGTTAAAAAATCAAATTTCCTCATTGAGATTTTTTTTTAAATGATAAGTTTTTATATTTAGATTAAAATTTAAAATAACTCACTTTTTTTTTTTTTATTGTTAAAATAAAAAAATTGAATTTTTACTTTAAAATTTAAAGAAAACTCAAATTTCACATTTAAAGAAAAGTCAAAAAATTTCATAATTTTTCATTAAAATTTAAAAAAGTTTCATTTTCTACATTAAAAAATTTCTAATTTTTATGTTAAATTTCAATAATTATAAAATTTTCCCATTAAAATTTCACATCTTTCACTTAATTTTTTTTTTAAATGTGAATTTCATTTAAAAGAAAATTCCAATAAATTTAAAAAAAAAAAGACTTAAATTCTATATTAAAATTCATTTAAAAAAAACACAAATTTTCATATTAAAAATCAAAACAAAATTTATATTTTTTTCAATAAAATTTTAAAAACTTTAATTTCTGACATTTTAAAAAAACCTAAAATTTTCATGTTACCATAATTTTCAAACATTATCAAATTTTCCCGTTTGAAATTTAACACCTTTCACTTTTCACATTAAAATTTAAAAACCACTTCAAATTTTCATAATTAAATTCAAATAAGCTTCAAATTTTCACTCTCCTCTGTCACTTCCACTCACTACTCCTGGAATAAACATGCATTTTTATGTTTATACCAAGCACAGGGTGTTTGAGTTCAATTAAGAGACATCCATTCCATCCCCAGTAATCCAGCCTCCAATTGTAAGCAGAGGTGGCGACACCAAGTGTCACTTTTCTCACGTTAACTTAGATGTGGATCAATAAGTTCTCACCAACCTAACATGTGTGTTAGAGCCTTAAATGTTGTGATGCGATCAATTATTACATCTCAAACACCCATCTTTAAAAAAATATATATATATCTTCGAATATAAGTCATCATCCTCAAATACTAGCCGCACTCAATTAAAAGTTAAACATTTTTTAAACATTTTTCCGCTATACATAACGAAATAAAATTGAAATTTTTTCGTAATGGAACTATTTCTATGATTTGTTTAACCCTTTACAGGCTTTTCCTGTATTAATACGATTAAATTCCGTAATAAAACAGTAACCTCAGTAATAAAATGATAGATCCGTTAAATAACTGTAAATACCGGTAGCTCTAGTTAGTAATTTTAACTGTTAAAATACTGACATTCATACTTTTGTGTTTCCGTACATAAACAGAAATCAAATGATAATTTATCATTAATTCCAAAAAAAAACCTCTGTCGATAAATGCACATTTGCATTAAAAAATATTTTTTGACATAAAAAGCCGATATTTGTGTAAAATGAATAAATCGCAATTTTTGCAAAGAAATAGCTAAAAATTTATACAAAACGTGTGTAAAATGTTTAAAATCTCATAAATTTATTTATTAAAATATCAAAACTTACTAACTAGAAGGTAGAAACGTGTTAAGCATTTAAAAAAATCGACTGAAAATTGCAAAATCTGTCTGATAAAACATGTAAAAACATGTTTGTGATCAGAAGTTTTATCCTTATCTTTATTACTTCTAGACTATTTGTCAAATTTACACAAAATATTTTATTATTGTAAATAACTGCATAAAAATGTTTTCAAATCTTAAATTTCAATTTTCAGTGACAAAAACAATTAATTTACCATCTACACCATTAAAAAAAATTACAAAAATTAATTGTTGAAATAATTTTGCCAAAAAATAAATTAAGAAATATTTTATTTTATTTTATTTTTTTTGCATAATTAAAATATTTTCACTGCACATTTGACATATTTTGTCTGCATATACATTTGCATAAAACTCAATTTATTCCGCACAAAAATCCAGACTATTCATAACATAACTAAACGACTTTACCTCCATTTAACAAAAACAAACAAAACTTCTCCCTAAAATTACACAAACCTCATCCCTGTAATTTTTAATATTTTCACACACGCAACTAATAAACAAAACTGAGGAAATAATTAATAAAAAAAAATAAACAACATAATGTCTTTCTATGATATGAATATTTAATATTAATTGCAAATCGGTCATATACCGTATACCGTATATATCCTTAACGTCGTAATATTTGCGGTCCCGGGGATTGATAACGACATAGGATATTGGTCTAAAAAGGAAGTGGTTCCTCCAAAAGGATCAGTGTGCGAGGGCGGAGCAGTAATTTAGGTTGGCATTTGCCCACCTGCTTCACTTCCCACCCTAATCGAAAAGTTGTGCTCGGAACCCGTTTCATTCCACGGGCAAGTGAATTAAGTTTTTCTTTAGTATTTTTACCTTACCGTATGTCTGTCCGAGCCGAGATGGGGTTTTGTGCTTTATTTTGTTTTTATTTCAAAAAAAAAATCCTGGAAATAAACAAGAAAAAATGTAGTGCAAGTTGAATTGTTTTATTGTCGGGAGGTTTGGAGTATCAAATGGCGAAAATTGATGCTCAATGTTGAAGTTTATAGTATTTTCTTGTGAGTTTGTTGGGTTTTCAAAATTCACTTACCCTTTTTCATTTTGTAGTTTGTAGTTTGTTACGCGGGTTTTGTTGCTTGGGAAAGGAGGTGAACCGCCATTAATCTTACTACTTCCGCTTCCTGCATTTTGTTGTTCATCTTGTCACCGATGTGCGGCACTGTACAAATCGTAAATTATAAATAAAAGTTACTTTTCAAATATTTTAAACTATTTTTATTTAAAATAAAATATTTAAATTAATCGATTCTTTATTTTATATAAAATAAATTTGTTTTACAACGTGTGGCAGTGTTACAGCAGATCCCCCAACGGCAAAAAGGTGAATTAACAAACTTATTTAACATCATTTCTATGCTTTAAAAATATTCTTTAAATCAACTATAAAACTTTCTTATTGATCTTACGTTATGTACCACTATGTAAACACTCAATCGACGAATAAATCTCACAAGCACCGTTCTTCTGAGCATGCGCATCACAACTTCCGAAAACCGCCATGATGCGGGGTTGGGCGGTTGCTATAAACCTAGAAATAAAATATACAAAAGCTTTACAACACATCATATACATGATTATACGTCTGGATCGTCCTCAAACTCGTAAACAGTAAGAAAAAAAAATCCAAGGCAACATAAAACTTTCATTTCAACTTCACCTACAAATGAAACAAGACATAAAAGATTTGTTCTTCTTTTTTTAGATTCTGTTATTAAATGGATAACAAAAAAAAAAAAAAAAAAAAAAGAAAAGATTGAATCACTTCTAGGAACAAGATAACTAGCCATATCTTTAATTTTCGATTTATTTTTGGAGAAATCATTGCTAATAACCAGGGTTGTCCCCGCTAATTGTGTTGCGTTACCGCTACTGTAGCGCCGCTGCCGCTATTGTAACGGCATTACTAATGCGCTACTTCTATTCATCCGGCACTGGTAA
>JAQFZP010003015.1:0-11556 GCA_034695745.1 Geophilus truncorum | reverse complement strand
TTAATTTAATACTACAATGCGAGGAACTGATTTGAATATTAAAAAATATTTTGGTTAAGTGCCAAATTTCACCACTAGGCGGCGAAGCACTTTCATCGCACAATTCTTGGTAATGTGAATCACCTTTCCGAACTTTTTAATTTCGAGTTAAACAGCTGAAAAATATTTAATTTACCTTCATTTTTTTTTACACAAACGTGTAATTCTCTTTTTTAAAACAAGAGTTTACTTTACACTAACCTTGATTTCCTTTCCTACTGTGTTATTTTCACATGGAATTTTACCATCTCAATAAAAATCACCGCGAGTTCGAACACCACTTTTCATTTCCTGGTTTCAATTGCCTGGGGCAAGGGAGGGGACCAGCGTTTAAGGGACCATGAACTTGGCTCCAAATTGGATCTTGCGTAGCATCCCCGACTCCCTCAGTTTGTATCAGTCTCTCTCTCTATTCGTGTCAGTGTCAGTCAATCCCCAAATGACGTCAGCAATCGCTCAAACGAGTGGGGAACTCTTCAACCGGGTTCTGCGCTTGTTGGCGGCCCCTAGCGTTTGCTCTCAAGGGTGACTGACCCCAACACATCACATCACGAGCCACATACACACACCACGACTGATCTGCACAGCGTCTGTCACGTCGATCTGGACAGGAAAAGTAAGAGTTGTAATTGTAAACGTTTATTTCTCTCTTTACATCACATACAAAACACAACAAACTGGAGTTCTTTTTCCGACACGTGTACAAAGGGTTATGAACTGACGAGACCCTGACCTTGGCCTGAAACTAAACTCCAGTTTGGCACACAATCAACTGCAGAATTTGGCCAAGTTTTAAAATCAGAACACGTGAAATGTGCAGGGAAACAATAGGGGTCGTGGAGTCAAGGGTTGTCATGACAACACTGACAGCTTTAAATTCAAATTGTAAAATTTAAAAAAAATGAATACAAAGCGCGTCACATTTTGATTTTAAATTTCAATTCTGCCTGCAATGAGACCTAATTGCACGGGTTTGAAAGGTTGATTTTGACCTCTTTTACATCAGTCGTGACCCCTTTAAAAAGTTTTATTATGTCTGGGGCAAGGGAAAGTATAAAAAACATGAAATGAAGTATTGTCTATCAATCCAATTCCATGCCAAATTGAAATTTCTTTAAACTTTTAAACAAAGTGTTTAAAAAAAAAAAAACCTTAAAAACCCACGATCTTAATGTCACCGAGCAATAAACCCAAATTTCCATGCACACAATACAAAAGAGAAAGTGCCCCATGTGGCAAGGTTATTTTTAACATCCCCCACCCCCAAAACCCCTGTGGGGCAATCGACTCGACCATCCCACTCCCCCTGATTTCATTTCCCCTCCTCAGGTGAACCCACGTGCAACCCCGAAGTGCCTCAGGTGGACAGGTAAGAAATCATAGTAAAAAGTGGGAATTAATTAATTTCCATGATGACGTACGATCCCCCCAACCCCACTTGGTGTATTTATACTAAAGTGGATCCCATTTCGCGCTGGAGGTCCCTATATGTCACTGTCTTGCAGATTTCCTAATCCCCACCCCTTCACCCCCTCACTTTCACTCCACGTGTACAAAGAGGCGACCGGCAGGTCCCTAGAGACCGTGGTAAAGAGAAGGTCGAGGTTGGTGAAACTGAAAGGGAATGAAGAGGTGGTGGTAGTGGGTTGCAATTCAGTCTCTATCTCTTGAGGCTTCTTAAGGAGCTATTTTTAGCGTTTTCAATAGACACCACACAACTGTCATTAAGGTTAAGTTGATTGGTTGCATAGAGGAAAGGTCGAAATTTTATTTTATTACTTTTATCTTTATTCACTCAAATTAGACGTTTTAAAGCGTTTTTAGTGATTTGCATTTGTTTTGTTTGTTTTATGTCTGCAAATTATGTTTATGGGTAATTAATGGGTTTGAAATTGAGTAAATGTGCCCAATTTGGAAAATTGCTTTAATTTATAGTGATTAGAGTTAATTTGTTTTTTTTTTTTCCAGTTACTAGGGATAAAATTTTACGGTTGTTATGATTGAAATTACAGGGTGGCATAGACTGTGTTCGTATTTTAGATGTAAAAAATAAAAGCACGTGGAGATGATGTAAGAGAGAAAGAATGAAAAGCTTTTCAAGGTTATGTGCATGGCTAAAAGAAGGGAGGATAAAGAAAATATTAGGGGATAATTTAAATACTTAAAATAACATATGTTGCAACCTCAGCTTGTGTTTTCAAAACTCTTGTATTTAAAATAGAATTTGATTTAGAAACGTTTCCTGTCTACTGTTAAAAATGGTTATGAGATGAATAGAGCTTTTGTCAGACTCGTTCATTCATTGTCAATTTTTTTTTTTTTTTTTTTTTTTTTTTGGATAAAAATATTTTATATAAAAAGCAAGAAAAAATAGAGAAACAGGTGAAGAGACTTTTAAAACACAAAATTAATCATTTATCACTTTAAAAAGATTTGGAATTTTTATGTACCGGTACATAAAATATTTGTATAATATTACAAAATTTATTACTTGTGTTTAGAAAAAAAATAATCATGTGATACTGATAGTTTATGTTTAACTAAAGTTGTGAGTAAACTTTGAGACCCATTCCTCGAAGTGCATTTAACCTTAACCTTCAACCTTCAGTTCATCATTTGGTCATTTTTTTACCATTTGAAATAAAATGGTGCTTTAGTTCCAGACTTTTTTTGCACTTCGAACGGTTTTTACCTTATCTGGAAAGTATAAAAATATTAATTTCATTTTTTACATTTTTATATTTCACTCAGATTTCTTGCAAGATGCACAGTTTGAGTTTCTTTTGGAAACCATTTGTCAATTTGGTCAAATTTCTTATGTCATTATGGTCAAATGATTGCACGTTCTCACCATCAACTAAACTGTCAAATGGTCACGTCGGACATAAAAAGAGGGTGAAGTCGCTGGAAGATGTTCCCGGACCACGACCTTCACTTCCTTTTCTTGGGACCATGTGGGTCTACTGGTTTGGTCAGTTCATACACGTTTTATTTCTTTATATATAAATAGATCAAAGAGTTGCTGAGTTATGGTTCATAGCACTAGTCTCAAATACTAAAGCAGTTCAATTTTTTTTTTTTAATATATTTTTTAGGATTATATGATTTGAAAAAACTTCATAAGGCTAATTTTGATAAATATCATAAATATGGAAAAGTTATGAAAGAAGAGTTTCGGAAAGGATGTCCATTAGTGCAAATATTTGACCCAAAGGACATCGAAACTGTGATGAAACATCAAGGCAGATGTCCAATTCGACCTGTGAATGAAGCTGTTGTACATTTCCGAAGGTCGTGCCCTGAAAGATACGCGTCATTGGGCCTTGTAAATGCGTAAGCACACATTATAAGATTGTTAGTTAAAGAAATTCTCAATAATAGTAATATTTTATTAGTCAAGGGGATGAATGGAACAACCTTCGCTGCAAGCTCAACCCTGTACTTCTCCGTCAGAAAGTCATCAATCAATATCTTCCATCACTTAATGAAGTGGCAGATGATTTCTGCAGCTTATTGAGAAGTTTCCGAGACGAAAATAACAAAGTTTACAACATTCTTAGCACATTATACAGATTTGCCCTTGAATGTATTACGATATAATTTTTGCCTAGTTTTCAGTTTTTTTAAATTAAATTTTTTTTGCAGCTGTTGTTATGTTATGCCTTGACACTAGACTTGGTTGCTTAGACACGGAAATACAACTTAATTCAGAGGCACAACTTATGATAGATACAACGATGGAAATATTTGAGGCTTACCAGGAACTTTATTACAATTTACCGCTTTGGAAATATTTTGAAACTGCTAATTACAAAAAGATGGTGCAAGCAGAGAGCACAGCTTACAAGTATGAATAAAAATCTGCAACAAGTTGTTATCTAATGAATTGAATTTTCAGCGTTGCATCTAAATACATTGATCGTGCAATGGAGCAAGTGCACGAATTGCAAGAAAGTAGTTGTTTAAACCCAGAGGAATCGGGTCTTACAATTCTCATGTCATTATTATCGAGAAAAGATATGGATCCAAAGGACATTCGAATGGTTATGGTGGATGCAATAGTTGCAGGAATTGACACTGTATGAAATACGGTATAATGTAAATTTGCAACACTAAATTATTGAATTACAGGTTTCCAACAGCCTAGTGTTTATCCTCAATCAATTAGCGAATAATCCAGAAGTGCAGAAAAAATTGTATCAGGAAATAGAAACTGTTTTACCTGCTCAGACGCCAATAACAGCTCAAAATGTGCAACACTTGCCATATTTAAAAGCTTGTATACGAGAAACTTTCAGGTTGGGATTTACATGTTGCACTAAATTTTAATTTTTTTTACAATTTATCTTACCTTTGCAGAATTTCACCCACAATTCCAAGCACTGTCCGAATATTACAAGAAGATGTTCTTCTATCTGATTACTGCATTCCTAAAGGAGTAAGTTCAAATTTAAAAAAAAATTAACGGTAAATTTACCAAAACATTTTTCAGGTTCCAATTTGTTGCCACACAATGGTTACCAGTCAACTACCAGAATACTTCGAGGAACCAAATAAATTCAAACCAGAACGATGGCTAGGCAAAGATGAGCTGTGGAATAGTCAATATGGAGTCTTACCTTTTGGTAGTGGTCCTCGAGCTTGCATTGGTCGCAGATTTGCAGAACAGGAACTTTACACTTGCGTTGCTAAAGTAAGAACATAGATAAACTGCTTTCTTGATATTTAACTATTTATCTTTTATAGATGATCCAGAATTTTGACATACATTCTACATCGAGCGAGGATTTAGAATGCAATTATCGCTTCATGATTGTACCAGACCGGCCAATTGCATTTGTATTTAATGATAGATAAAAGGTTATTGAAGCTAAAGAGGTATCTAAAATGTAATTGCTAATCGTTATTTATTGTGAAGGCTATAAAAGATAATTGTATATTTTTATTACTCAATTTGTATCATTACCGATTTTGGCGTTCTCTCTAAAACCTGTTGAATGTATTTTTTTGTACTAAAGCTAACTTCCTGTAAAGAAATAGATGGTTCATTTTTATCTAAACTTGTTTTAATTTGATTTGTCAACCAACAATATAATAAAGGTACATTGAAAAAGGAGTAGCAACAATATCAGATCAAAATGACTACACAAATATTTTACAATTTGTGTCTGGTATATCAGAGGTATATTAGAAATTAGTCACGTCTACCAGGACGGATTGGCCAGAACACACTTTTTGCCTGAGATTTGCAATTAATTCAATATACTTAACGTCCACACTTAAAACAATATCTTACCGTACTACACAGCTTTTATTTTTACCCACAAAAAACATATTTTAATAATTTCTCATCCATTTTGTATTTAGCTGCCACTGAATTTTGTTTGTACTAATCCTGTATTTTTCTGTTGTATGTGGGCAAAATTAAAACTGTTTCTTACTTACAGTATCTCTCAATGTTCAATAAACAACCAACAATCCTTCACTGCATTCTTGTCCTTTCCTGAATAAAAACTTGTTTTTCTTTGGGATCACACAAGGTCACTTTATCACTTTTGGCACTTGGTTGTAAAAGTCTATTGTTTTCATCAACCTCACTTTGAATTCTATCATCAAACACATCGTCATCATCAAACGAAAACTCAGTTTTCTGTTGTCGCTTGTCTGGAGGAGTCTGCAGCGTATCGTCAGAAGCGAACCTTTTCGGGGGCAACTTTGACTCAGTGGGAATCAGCAACAAACTCAAAGACCTAACTTGCTTTCCTTGATTATTTCGCCCACTCGCAGAAGTTCCATCAGTTCCCAGATCCTCCGTCGACGGCGAGTTTCCACTCGGATCAATATTTACACTACAAGACCTCGAGCTGATCGTGCTCAACTTCCGCGGTATGAACCCGCAAACAGACAACCCATGCCGCGTCACGGGTTTGTAAGATTCAACCGGTATCACTTGAGGGTGTTCATCTTTACACGACGGATTAACTTCCAAAACAATATCAGTCAACTTGTTATTATAAAACCTCTCTGCATCTTCGTTACTCATTTGATCAATGCTCTTCTGCGATTCGACACTCATCGACTTGCCAGGCCAATAATCATCAATCGCAGCTTGCCTCTGTAACTTAGGTCTAACTGACTGACCAAGAGGATTTCTTTTAGTCGGCGACTGCACCGAGTTGCCCATAGGCCTGTCTCTCACACTGCCGTACCTGGAACTCTGTAACATACCTTCGGCGCCACCTTGTGGTTGTGACGGCTGTTGCTTGTCTCTGCTCTTAGGTACACTTCCATCACTACTAACACTGGACCTGGACACTCTCCAGGTGCTAGTGGACGCAGTGGTTGCAGAAGAGTCGTTTCTGCTGTTACTTAAATTGCTTTCTTGGGAAGGTTTTCTGGTTATGCTCCACGAGTTTCTTCGCCGCTTATCCAAAAGCCTCGCTGCGGGACCGTGAGCCAAATCCCGGCGCATGTGTTGTTGTTTCCAACTGTCAGAACGCGAAGAGGAGAAATTCTCGCTGCTCACACTGGAATGCCTTTTGTGAGGGTTGTGTTGTTTTCTTTGGATTTCAGCTAGAGCATATGCGTATTCATTGGTACTGTCTTGTTCCGGTTCTCCGGCGTCGCACAGAAGGTACCGGACGGTGCTAAACTTCCACGGCTTTCTCTTTGACTTTTCTCCACCGGTGATTCCCGTTTTCGACTTCAAATGGCAGTTGCAAACTTGACCGTTGTTGCTGCTGTTCCTTTCCACCGAATTGGTGTTTCCCGGCGTCTGTCTGTTGGAGAAATTGGAGCTGTGTCTGCAATGTCCGATGCCTCTCGTGACTCGGGACTCCTCGATGGCTTTACATATGAGAACGCAGTCTTTTTTGAATTGTTTGGTGAGAATGGCATAAAGAAAGGGGTTGGCACACGAATTGAGAGGTAAAATAAAGACGGTGAATACCTTGGCTTCTTCCAGGGATATTAATTGCAGTCCGAAAGCAGCTGTCAGAGAGAAAAACGCAATGGGAGCCCAGCAAATAAAGTCAGTGAAAACCAATAAAGCCATTCTTTTCGCAATGCGCGAATCGTTGGAATTCCACGCTTGCGATCCGCGAATGGCACAGTACATTTTGAGGTAGCACCCCATGAGAATGAGAAACGCCAAGCCGTTGACGCTCATGAGGAAAACTACGTACGCGAGCGACCAATCGCTGTCCTCGGTTTCGAACGGCAGACACACGGCGAACTTGCGGTAGTCGCTGATGCCGAAGAGCGGCAGCGCCGACACGACGATGGCGTACGTCCAACCGCAGCCCATGATGTAGGATGCGTGACGTAGCGAAAGACGTTTGTTGAGATGCATGGCGTGAGTTATGGCGTAATTACGCTCTAGCGTGATGACTGCTAAAGTGTAAACGCTGAGTTCACTGCTGAGAACTCCCAAAAAACCAGCGACTTGGCACGCGGCTGAGGTCTGCCATTTGATTGCGTACATTTTAAATTCGCCGAGTGTTGACGCGTCGACGACGGCCAGAAAACCTAAATATACTCCCATGAAGAAGTCAGCGAGGGCTAAATTGCACACGAGGAATCTGGGGACATCCATTTTGCTGCGGCTGAAAATGAGGACGAAAACAACCGTGCCGTTGCCCAGCATTGCCAACAAGAAAACAATCCACACGCCGCAGCGAAGAGTCCACCAATCGAAAAGGTCTTCGCACGGCATAAATGGTCCTGGAATATTGCGATTTAATAAATTTCTAATACAAAATTGTGTTTTGTTTTTTTTTCTTTACCCGGTTGTGGTATGCAGTGAATTCCCTGTCTTGCCACTTGCTCTGGGTTGATATGTTGCGCTTTGTAATCCTCAAAGTACTCTTCTATGAGTTGGGGTAAATTGGATGGATATGTGTAATCATCGGGACCGAAATTACCCCAAATGTCGTCGGCGAATTCTCCGAAATGAGCCGTCAGGTTTTCTAGATACGGTAGTTATAATTATGAGAAAATAACGTGATAAAAGTGAGTTCCAGAGTTTATTTACCGAATCCAGGCCAGATATCCGTGTTGTTGGCATTCCACAAGCTTAAATCAGGAACTTTATCTTTGGGTGGCCAGATGATCACTTCGTTTACGTCGGAGGAGTGGTGCGATGAGTCTGGGTGTGATAATGGAAGAAATTCGCAGCAATGATAAGCGTAGGATAAAGCGAGTGATTGGATCCTCGGAAATGAAGTTGGGGGCGGAAATTCTTTGAGGAATTTGTTGTTAAATGTTTTTAAGTGACGTAAGTTGTTGAGTCCCGAGCTGGGTAACGTTGAAAACCGGTTGTTTCCCAAATTTCTGAATTTTAGTGTAAAATTGATGCAATTAACGCATGAAATTGATGGGTTATCATGGTAAAGAAAAACTTACAGATCTTCCAATTGCTTCAAAGGTAGAAAAGCATTTTCGTGAATGTCTTCAATTTGATTGTGAACTAAATCTCTATAACGTTAGATAAAAGAAATAGAATTTTTGTATTTGGTTAAATTAAATATTTTACTCACAAAATTTGCAGTTTTCCTAGTCCAGTAAAAGCGTCTATTGGAATGTATTTAATTCGGTTGTCGCCGATGAGTAAATCATGCAAATTAGTTTGACCTTGAAAAGGTTTGTTTTTAAGAGACGTGATTTGATTATTAGTCAAATCCCTAAAAAAAAAAATTAAAAATTAAATAAAGTAAACATAAAATTTCTTTTTCTTGTGTGACTTACAGTAACCGCAATCCATGGCAGTTTTTCAAGTTAGGAATTTTGCTTAAGAGATTGCTTTTAAGATCCCTGTTAAAACAAATAAAAACTTAATAAAAACTGACAGTGAATCTCGAAATACTTCTTCGTACTTACAAGCTTTTTAATTTAGGTACACAGTGGCAGAAATTATCAGGAATGTGCGAAATTCTTGCTCGATCAATGCGCAAAATCTCTAAGGAAAGCGTCCCATTCAAGTCTAGAAATTGGTCTAATTCTCGCACTTCAGAGATAATTCTAAAATAACCACAGAAACTTTACAAAATCTAAAACTTATGACTAAAAAATCCAAACCTACAATTTCTTCAGTTTAGTCATATTAGAAAAAGCGAAACGTCCCACACTCCGAAGTGGATTCTTCTTCATTTCAACAAGCTCCAAATTTCTATTGTAAACAAATGCATCATCTTCTATGTAAGTTATTTTATTGTATGCAAAAGTTCTGAGAAAAAAAAAAAACAATTTAAAATTTTACAAGAACACTCACAAAGCACTTTTAAGATGCTTACAATCGCTCTAAAGAAAGCAATTTTGCCAAAGCTTGTGGTACAGTTTTCAAAAAATTGTTATTCAGTTCTCTGTCATTTCAAATAAAAATAGATTAACGATAATGAATTATTCCGAGTCAAGAGCTTACAAAATTTTAAGGTTGTTTAAACCCTCAAATGCTTCTTGATGAATGATCATAATCCTATTATTTTGAAGAGCCCTGCTCGCACAGATTAAAAATAAGATAAACAAGTTAATATTTAAAGTTTCCATACTTACAGAATAACCAATTGAGATAAGTTAACGAATGAATAATTCTTCACTTCCACTATTTCATTTCCGCTGAGATCCCTGCAATAATTTTACCGAAATTAAAAAAAAAAAAAAAAAAATGTTTTAAAAATTTTAAAGAAATAGACATCTTTTTATTGTGTTTAAATTTAAATTTTTAAATTCTGGTTTCTCGTATTATAAATATAAATTGATCAAATGTGAACTTATGAGTACGTGACTCGATGTTGAAGACATAAAAGGACTATTATAAGTCAATAAAATTTCTTACAAAGCTTCCAGATTGAACATGAGTGACAGGGCTTCTGCTGGGACTTTGGTGAGGTAATTGCTTCCAAGACATAGTTTAGTCACATGATTTAATTCGGCCAATGAGGGCGGAATGTCAGCTATCATGTTGCCGTCCAATCTCCTTGAATAATGTAAATGAAATTTATGTTTGTACTTGAGTTACACAAGCAATCTATTTCTTACAATGTCTCCAAAGACACCAATGCTTTCAAAGCATCCACTGGAACAGAAGTCAAATTGTTATCTTGGAGAATTCTGGAAATAAGAAATTGCTTTTGATTTGTTCTTGACTTCACTTGTTTTTGTTTATTTATTTATTTATTTATTTTTTAAACTTACAATTCTTTGAGCCGACTCAATCCGTTGAAAGTTTCACTAGTCAAAAACTCAATTCCATTTTGTCCTAAATTTCTGTTGAAGATTAATACAGAAAAATAACAAAATAACAAAAAGAAGAATTTAGCTGAAGGAAAATACAAAGGGAATGAAAGACGTAAGGGAACAGCAATAAAGTGATCCCACCATTTATTTATATATTTTTTTATATTTTTTTTTTACTTCCATCTTCCGGCGGGGAGAGGGCGTACATAAGTGGAAGATATTGATCCAAGGAAATCCATTTGGAAATTACAATTCCTGCCACTAGGTTGGAGACGACATATATAACAGTCATGTGTATTGAAAAAAAAGTTTTTTCTTCTTTGTGCGCACTCGATAAAAAAAAATTGAAAACGTGATTTGGAAATAAGAGAACAAACTTTGAAACATGGCGGCGGTGTTACGTGTTTAGATTGTTTATTTTTCTTGCACATTGCGGGTTAAAATTAACAACAGATCTATTAAAACCCCGCAGTTTTATGCGAGTTTGTAGTGTTTAAACTTAATGTTAAATAAACTAAGAACTGCATCATTAGGAAAGTTATTTTTTGCTCACAAACAGCTTTAAAAGTTTGGTTTAATGAAACTCTGTTTATTTTTGCTTCTTATTTAGGTGTGAAGTTGATCAGGGATCAAGTAACTTGATTCCTGGTTTAAGTGTGATCAAGTGTGATGCGCGCTCGAATCACAAACACCTTTTGGCAAAAATAGTCGCTGTAATAACAAGGATTTATCGCTTTTCGAACGTTTTGCAATTTTGCTTTGCTGCCCCTGGGCTTTTCCGCACTACACAGTCATAACATAAGCCTAATTTCATTTTTTTTAAACTTTAAAATTTACGAAGTTATAACGGAAATGTGAAATGTAAGAAATTTTTCTGTTTGTGAAACGAAACGAAGAAAAAGTATGATTTATGTAAGAGAAATAAATATACTTACAATTCTTCCAAGTAATGGTATCGCGAGAAGGCAAAATCTGGCAAATGACTGATATTGTTGCCACTTAGATCCCTACACGAAACAGAAATAGGAAAACAAGCCATCAATAACTTGATCCGATTAAGTCTTATCTTAAGTACTGAAATTATGAAGAAAAATTACTCGACCAAACCGACTCTTATGTCCAAAAAAAAAAAAAAAAAAAATTGAAAAAGTAAGAAAGGGAAGAAAAGTCATTCATTTTCATTTTTCTTGGAAAAAGTTGAAAACTCAACTGTCGAATTTTAATTGCTTCATTACAACAAATATGAGAATGAATTAAGTGGCGCTCCCACAGCGACAGTAATGA
>JAQFZP010003014.1:0-11556 GCA_034695745.1 Geophilus truncorum | reverse complement strand
AAGACACTTCCGGTTTGGTTATAAACTTGAAATTTTCAGAACACCAAGTACATGCCCTCTTATAAGTAAAACTAAAATTTCAAGTCTAGAGCAAAACCGGAAATGCCATTTAAACCCGCTCCAAATTCCAATTAAATACGATAATTTAAATCCGCCATTTACTTTAAACGACGAACCGTTATCCCAAACCCTGTTAGCAGAATCTGCAGCAAAATAGGGTTTTTCAGGCTCAAATCTGATAGAACCATCCATCAGTCACTCAGCTGAGTGTAAAGCCGAACCTATTATGCCAAATCAATAGTCTCTTATTGATGGAAAATCAATGCAACACAATTCCCATTTTTGCCCAATCTCTGATAAAAAAAAATCACATTTTTTCCACTTCCTTCACATAAAACAGAAAAAAAAAATCACATTTAACAAGCACCGAGCACAAAAACTAGATTTGACATTGATGACAATAACACTTCATCCCCCCTACACCCCCATCTTGGCGCCCTCAACACCCCAAATATCAATAAATCAAAGTCATTTTATCCAAATGAAGATTTGGACTGCGCTATTCGATCATTCGATTCTCCCCTCTCTTTCTTTATATTCTTCTGTCACATCATTAATCAAGATCACTGTCTTGCCGACATCTTGTTTGCTTCTTAGGTCGCTTTGCAATGGAGACAAAAAGGGGTTGCAGCCACTGATGGCTCTATAAAGAGAGGGAAGGCCATTAATCAGATAGACAGCGCCGCTCTGGCGGCTGAAAGGATCATCAGGTGTAAGGCATCAGGCATGTCAATCACTATTATTGGTTAATGATGGTTTTCGAGCCGGATGAAAACGGCCAGTCACGCCCATTAAAGACGGAGAAAAAGTGGATTCTATTACGATCGAATCCAGTTACAACAAACTCAAGTATAGCGAAATCCTAGTTGTTAAAAAAAGAAAGTCCAAATTCCCTACTTTTTTGGATTTTAGCCATGATAGGTTTGTTTTCTAATAATGATAGCCACAGTGAAATAAGTCAAAAATTCTACAAATGCCGCCTGGTGATAAAATTTCCACCTAAAAATATTACCTCACTAAGTGATTTTTATAAAATTTAGAATATTTTCTCGAAAAACTATTTTATACCGTAACGAGAAAGAACGATCAACTTCAACGTCGATCACATTATCACGTTATAAGTTTTCTCAATACCACGAAAAGTCCTGAGAATGTCCAATCTGGGACATTTGACCGTTCTATGGACATCCAAAAAAATATACAGGTCAAGCCTTGCTACTGTATAACAAACTGTGTTAGTATAAATATTCGCTGTAACGAAGAAATTCATTATAACGAACTCTCGCGATAACAAAATTTCTTCCTTATAGTATTCATTATAATGAGGTTTAATCTGTACATACCGTAAGATAATTCTATACATCCACTGAGTTTCCTTCTGCTACGCGAAGATACTTTAAGATCATGAAATGAACAAAAAAGCTATTATAGCAACAGAATTTTTTCTTTCCATGACATTCATTATAACGAGGTTTAACTACCATTTTTTCTTCTCATCATTTCTTTTCGACTTTTTTTTCCCTTTTTTTCCCCCCACTAACTGCAACACGGCACGAATCGACTGGATAAATGTTGTTTTATTTTTTCCACGAGTCTAATCTTTAAAATTGATGGTTTTCAGTTTATCTTAAGCTTGGTAAATAAATTTCACGTCGGATGATGAAACAGCTCAGCCGAGTTGATGTTTGATAAACATGTCCTGTGTTTCTTATTTAGTACATTCCAAGATCGATCGCGTCGACATTGTTACAAGCGATTGGGAACTTTTAAGAGACAGTCTTTCACATGGATGAAGGAGTGGATAGAACGAGAGAGAGAGAGAGACCGGGTGGGAGAGGGTAATGTGCGGCATGTTGAAGTGCACCAGCTGACGCTATGGAGGCGACGCCTGGCGTCAATTACACCAAGTCGGAGGCGATTAATTCCACTCGCATTCTAATTAGCCGTGGATTTAATTTGCATTTCCCACTCAATCCTCGCCATAAGACAGGTGTAGGGAACATCGATCGTGCCATCGATCGTTGATGCGAGGGCAACAGGGAGCAGTTTACAAACTCACACTCTCAAATTCTCTTATTAAAGTCTGATACTGCGTTTTTCTGCCCAGTTGCTGTTAAGCTTAATCCATACATTCTCATGTGTGTGTAAGAAATTAAGGAGTATTGTGAAATACAAAGTCATAGTTCAGTAATTCAAGATACAGTGAAACCTGCAAATAACGTACTTGTTTATAGCGTAAACCCCGTTATAACGTAACTCCCTCCCCTACCCCAGCTATGTAAGGGTTATAAGCGTAAACTCTGATATACTGTACAGCAAATGTAAACAACGTCATTCTTAAGTCGATCCCTAGAAAAACGTTATAAACGGGTTCCATTGTATTGTAGAATTGAACTTGTTTGATGATTATTTACACTTGTGCATCAAAGAGATTTACACTTTCAATCAATCAATACAAACATAAGGAAACCTGAACTAGTCCAAAAATTAAACAGCTTAGAGAATATTTATATAGACCTACATGAGAAGCCATGATCGTTAAATGTAAACAAACATGAAACTTTACCACAAATCAACATTCTCCCCCAAGCTCAAAGATTGTTTAATTACCAAAAGATTTACTTACAGTAAATATTAAAATTTACATGATTTAACCATTTTACGGAATTTGCGGTCATCATTAGGAAGTACTCGTAGAATATGAATTCTTTAATCTGATTGACAAATTTAAAGAAAATTTCTCCATATTAGAGTTGCAGTGTTGATAAAAAATATTTTTTAAAAATACTAAAAAAAAGATAAAAATAGCCCTTTAGGTTTTAAATACTTTAATACCAAAACATTCTTCCCATAAATAAAATATAACTGCAAGTTGTTTAAATACTGAAAAAACTCCTGCAAACTATAAAATATTTAACAAACCTTACTTTATCAAATTCCAAAAACAAACTTGTTGACAACATGACAACACAATGGCTTTATTCAGCAAAATCTCTAGTTCAGCCATTCAAGATTTACAATAAGACATGTCTCCAAAGAACTCAACTAACACTTCCTGGTCATATTGTTTATAAAACTCACATCAGTTACCTTCAGAATCAATAGTATCAGTCTTCTTCATAAATTTTAAATCAGTTAAACTTAAGCCTAATCTCAATGTTTTCAGTTTTGTAGCGTAGCAAAATCTATCTTTAGGGTTAATTCCACTACACTTCTCCCCTTCCAACCTTAATAAGATGGCCTTGTACACTAACAATTCTACTGTTTGCAAAAAGAATGCATGAATAATTTCACATTTGTGTCTCTTTCCTTTTTGTAGCAAGAGTAGAATGCCAGACTTTCATGTTTAATTATCCAAAAAAGAAAAAAAAAAAGAAGTTAAAGACACCTTGCAATCTGCAACAAAAAAGTTTGTTTCCAACAACAGATGCATCCACATGCAAAATTAACAAGACTTGCAAGGAAAAACTT
Source organism: Geophilus truncorum (assembly GCA_034695745.1). Lineage (NCBI taxonomy): Eukaryota > Metazoa > Arthropoda > Chilopoda > Geophilomorpha > Geophilidae > Geophilus > Geophilus truncorum. The sequence goes on along the minus strand of JAQFZP010003014.1, from coordinate 8,025 downwards.
TGCTCTTTTGTATAAATGTGTTTGTGAGTGATGTCTGATGTGAATTGACAAATCTAAATTCATCTTGTATTGACAGATAGCCAATATTTCACAGGGTTATGCATAAAAGATGCACTGTTACATCCAAAATTCAAGAAGGAAAAAATCTTTTCACAAAATGTCACAGAATGAGGTTACATGATTTATTTCTTGGCATGAATGCAACTGAAATGTTCTTTTCAAGTTTCTTGTGCTGAATGATAATTCAGCCAAAAACGTGAAAGAACCATTTGGATCAGTTGACTTAAGATGTTGATGATGAGAATTCTTTTTCCTTGAATCTGTCAAAATGCAAATGTAAATAATGTCAAAAATCAATTTACAGAGACTAGAAAAAAAGGAAAAAGATAAATCTCTACAAGAAGAAACATAGTTTCAGACATCTTGAGTCGCAAGACAAACACTCTTCTTGAAATACTAAAAAACATTTAAATTTTTAATATCTAAAAAATTTAATTTTTTTTTTACTTTAAGCTTTAAAATAATATGAATTAATCCTGTAGATTACTCCAAAACAAATTATTAAAGCACAAATACTATATTTTCACAAACAGTACACCTGCGATTTATTTGCTAAATTTACATTTTACCAAATTTTATCTTTGTATTAAAGGTGTTGCAGACTGATTTTAGCATTGTTGTTGCTATAATAAAATGCTAAAAGACTTTGTTTCTGTGGGTAATCAAAAAAGTATATTTTTAATATTTTTAATGACTTTGAGGACCCTTAACTGAGATCAACGCCTTTTAATTGCGTTATTTGAGAAAATACGTAAAACAAGTACATGTGAGATGCCATTTTGAATTCTCAATGAAATCACACTTACTAAAAGAAACTCTAAAAACTTAGATAACTAACAAAAATACAGTTGCACAAAATGAACAAAAAAGGTTTTAAAAATCTATATTGTCTTAAACTTAAAACATTTTAATTTCTTAATTTTTTTTAATTTTGAGATTTCCAAAACCCTTTATCAACCTTAAAATTGGCCCTGAAAGAAAGAATAAACAAGAAATGGCTTTGTTGTTTCCTTCGTTGAAGGATTTACCGAAAGAAAGTAGAGAAATCTGCACCGGATAAATACAAAGCTGACTGTCCAAGAGAAAAACAAACATGTCATTTAGCAGAGTAATGCCTTTCTAGCCAAAAGTAATCAACCATGGAAGTGTTTAGAAAAAAACCCTAATCGGTAGGAAGGAATTCCCCAATAATCTCTACAATGCTAGATTGCTGAAATGTTAATCCTAACTGCCTTCAAAACAAGAAATCTTCTTTCTTTTCCTCATCAAATCAAATTTAAGTAATCTGATTAATGTTTTGCCCATCATCTTAAGCCTTACTATTGACCAACTGCTGCAATATTTTACAAATTTGTCAAAATGTGAGATAATTTATATTCTGACTTGCTAATCCCTTGAATTCATGAAGAATTCAATATCTCTTCTCTTGAACACAATCATGTATATGAAATAATTTGCTAATTTGCAAAATTCGTCAATACTTTAAGAGTACATTCCAGTACAGGGTTTCATCCTGACATGTCAGAACTATTTTTGTGTAAATGACTACAAAAACGACATCAAGCCCTGGTCAATGAGTTTCACTCATCTTTGATCTCTCGTTAAAATTTACACAAGTCAATGTTAAAAGCATCCACTTCCTCTCTCCAAATAACAACAACAACAATACCGGTACACTAAACACTCTAAACACCACAAAAGAGGAGCTGTAATAAGAGCGACAGAAGCAAACACGAAATTCCTCATCAAGAAACAAAATTTGAGCTTAGAAAATTCGCGGATTCATGAAAAAAAAATTTGTGAAAAACTAAAACGTGATTCAATAACTCAATAAAATTTGTATTGATTGGATATTTACTCGATTTGGATCAACAGCGACCAGATCATGTGTGACTTGTTGTAAGCATGACCATGATTCACAGCAAAAATATTTTAACTTTATTTGTTTTCCATAATTACGGTTACTGTTACCACCGAGAAAAATATAAGGATATCAGTTCCTATTACAACTTTATTATGTACCGTATCTTACAATTTATTATTTTCTTGTTATAAAATTTAATAAAAGCAATTTTATATTATTAAATTAATTTTCTCAGTGATTTCTACCCACCGCTCACAAAGTGCACGGGACACTGCGCTGAAATCACTGAGAAAATTAATCGAATAATATAAAATTGCTTTTATTACATTATATTTAATAATAAAAAAAATGATAACTTATAAGGTAAAAAATGCATTACAATAGCAATGTATTAAACAATTTATCTAATATTGTGTTTTTTTTATGTTGGAATATATTTTGAAACAAATTAAACTGTTACATTTGCAACACTGTGTAGAATTACACATATGCAATACATACAACACGTCTGTATTAACTTTGCGCTTGTCGTTTTTTTGCAATTGTTGCTGTTTGCGCTTGTTGCTTTTCGCGTTTCTCGTGTGACGGACAAGACCATTGATGCTTAATCTAAGTTGCAGCAAACAAAGTCTCCCTAATAAATGTTTGCGCTATTTCCAATAGTGTTTTGTTGGATTCAGGGCAATTTTGCGCATTTAAAAGTCGCAGATTTGATGTGCCTCCACTACTTATGAATTCATCCACTAGATAAAAGTTGCAAAAATATTGAATTATTGAGTGTGAATTTCCCAAGTTTCCCTCAAGAGTTTGATGCTAATTGGCTCGGACTGCAATTGTGCATTAGGGTGTTGTTGTTGCGGTGCAGCCAACAGCCGCGTGAGAAAAGTGCAAAGTTATGGCAATGCATGAAGCTAGATGTCACGGCCTTGCACTCCCACAATGCAATTCGACCCCGCTTAAACTTCTCCGACTGGCAAATTTGTTCCTTAATGTTTCCTCTTCACCGTCGATACCCCGTAATTGCCCCGCACATCTCGCGCTCTGAGACAAACCAAATTTATACCCAAAGCTGACTTTGACTTGTTTGTGCGGCCCGCCCATAGAGGGCGTGCGTAAAGAGGGCAACGGCGTTCCATAAACAAGACCCCGGCTTGAATGGAGTTGTGCGACGACGAGTTATGGTCATATTGTGACAATTGGCTGCGAGGAAAAACAAAGGAATTGATGGGAACGTGGTAAACACACAACACCAATGACATCATTCTAATTCAATAGATGTGACGGGCAATCACGAAAACTCAATTGATTTGTTTACAAGCCATGAGAGGGCGCTTTTCAACAAAAAAAAGGAAAACAGCTGTACGCACACTCCAGCTTTAATTTTGTGTACAATGGAATCCGCGAGTAACGACATTTAAGGGACCGCCCAAAAAATTTCATTATAACCTATTGTCGTTACAACCGACCTCCGCTTATAACGTCAATTTGATGCTGTAAGTGATGCTCTAAGTGATTACTCGGTTGTAACAATATTTTGGCGTTGTATACGATATCAATTTTTATGTCACTGTATTGCAATTCTGAGCTAAAATAAACTGTGAACGTTTAGTTGGTAAACCCTTAAATAAAAAAATTACATAAAAAAAACAAAAAAACAAATTGATGTTAAAACCGGATTTTTCACTTGTAGAGACCAAAGATTTATGTCGTTACAACGGAATTTATGTTATATCCAGATTGTATTAGCATTCTACTTGATTAGGGTTTAGGCTGGGGAAATATAAAAATGTCGTTATAACCGAGAGAGACAAACCTTGTGATTTCTGATTTTAATCATAAAAATCACGAAATCACAAAGAAATCATAAAATCACGTGATTTAATGATTTCTAAATCCGTACGCAATTTTACCAAATGTCACACGCCCCCCCCCAGGTTATAACCGAGGTTGTTATTCACAAATTCAACTATTTCTATTCATAAAATACAATATTATTGGTTTTTATGTTGATAACATTGTGCTATTTTGTATTACTAAAAATGTTATTATATGATAAAAAGTTCATTTTATTTATTTTATTCTTTCAGTGGTGACGAGCGTCGAGTTACACGGTCCGGTGTTCGTCCAAGAGCCGTCGAACCACGTGGATTTCTCCAACACAACGGGAGCGCGGGTCGAGTGCACGGCGCATGGCACACCGCTTCCGGCCGTTCACTGGCTGCTGGTTGATGGGTCTCCGGCTTCGGACGTGCCAGGCGTGCGGCTGGTGCATTCCAACGGGACTTTGGCCTTCCTTCCGTTTGCGGCTGAGGGATACAGACAGGATGTGCATGCGGCTGTTTACAGGTGTCGGGCGAGCAATTCTGTCGGTGCCATTCTGAGTCGGGACGTTCGGATCAGAGCAGGTAGGAAATTAAGTGTTAAATTAAATGTTGGATTAAAGGTGTTACCAGTTTGTAATGTTTGTTTAGTTTAGATGATTAAACCGGAAGTGGGCAATTTTAAAAAATTGAATTTTACCGTAATGTTGACAATGTTTGTTTAATTAGAGGAGTTATTTTTAATTTTTTTAAGATTGGAATTTTACTAACCTCTAAATTTTAAATGAGTGGCAGTAATATGTAAAATTTTATATTTTTTACAAAACTTAGTGTTCCACAATTTAGTTAAAAAAATAAAAATTAAAAACAGATTAAACATACACTTTGTTCAATTTCAATAATTTCATTCAATTTTGCAAAGTCAAAAACAGCACTTCCGGTGAAAACAAAAACATAAATTTTTTTTCGAATAATTAAATTGAACCCACATTTTTTACCAAATCAAAAGTAGTTTTTAAACCACTTCCAAGTTCAAAAATAGCCAATCTCAAATCAAAACCAGAAAAAACTTTCATAAAAACAACTCAAAACACTTAAATTCCCACAACAACCTCAACACACTCTTAAACGCTCAAATCTAACTTCACATCGCATCCCCAAACAGCTTCTCTGCACAACTCCACACAAACCATAAACAAACATGATGAAGTGGACGGAAATAAAAACTTTACTCATTTTATTTATCATTTCGCCAACATCAAGAGATTTAATTCCTTCCATTGGCATTTATTAGTCTGAAATCATGCACGATTACGGCATTAAATCTTTTTTCCGGGTTCCCGCGGGGTCTTTTTATGTCGTGGTAAACACATGAATTATTTTTGATATACGACCGCAAAACGTTAGATCTAACCCTAACTCCTTTCAACCGCGATTACAATTGGGTTAACAAACAATATAAAGTCAAAGTTATGAATTCGCTCCACTTTTCCCATTCAGATCTCCCGTTTCCGGTTGTTGGTAAACAAAATGAGACCATAAAAGTGTTTTATTAAATTTCTGATTATCTTGAGTCTTTAAATGAGGAATAGAGATGAGTATGTTTGTGGTATTTCACTCCTCGGTCGTTTTTATACGATTGTGGAGAATAAATCCCTGTAATTGCTGTGCAGAGGCAGTTATATCTGTGTTATTATCACCGTGGTTATATGCAATTATTGGTGTTGTCATGGTAACCCACAATTGAGCTAATGGATGAAAAGACTTGATTCAGATGAATAATAGACGTGGGAAGTTTTCTTGGGGCTTCACTGCTCAACTTCCCAATCAATTTGAAAGATGAAAATATGATTAAAGTTGGGATTTTATTAATCTGAGAATCAAACAGGAAATGCAATTTTATATACTAAAAACTTTAGTAAATTGTGTAAAAGTTATTTCTTTGTATTTTAATGCACTTTGTGGAAATGGTGATATACTTTACCCAAGTTTAAGATTATGTTGTAGCTTAAGGAAAGTTAAGTTTAGAGTTTTAGAATTTTTTTCCCACTTTGCATTAAATTTTTACAATAAAACTAACTTTTAAGGATTTCTATTCCTTAATTATTTATGGCAAAACATCTACTCGGGTGGGTTTTATTGTATTTTTATTATTTTTAAGTTTCACCTGTTTTCTTTTTAAAAAAATGCACTCTCACTGCTCTGAAAGTCTGAAATAAACCGAAAGTGAGTTTAATTATCTAAATTGTAATATCAATTTTTCACTCTAAAGTGGCTCAAATTACACTTTTTTAAAAGTAAAAGATTAAATCTGTAAAACTAATAAATAATCTACTTATATTAAAAATTAAGTAATCCTGCATGACACAATATGCAATTTATCATCATGACAACATATTAATTCACAAAAATTAATAAACATTACAAGTAAGTATACGTGTACAAGTTACTACTTAACAATATTATAGCAAGAGTCAACAAGTGCATTGCACCAACTTAACTAAAGGGCAAAAGATATTGGAAGATGTGTGTGCCACATTACTAACTCCAATAATGCTTTCATAAAATCCTTGCAACACATGTTGTGCAGTGAAGACCTTCCAAATAAAATGAATCCTTTTAATTTAACTTCAAAGAACAATTTGAATTTGCAATGAGAAAAAGAAGAACGACACGACATGCAGGTTGTAAATTAAATTAAAGAAAGCAATAAAGTTAACAACTCAAACAACATAGAATCGTCCATAAATACACAACAAAGTGTGTTACAGGCAGGACAAGTCACTGCATGGTCATCTCCATTGCAAGTCTGATGTTTTATAGAGGCAAGAGCTTGTAGGAGCTTTTATCAGGTTGCAAATGGTGTCGTTGTGATTTAACAACTTTTGCTCGCAGAACTAAGGGTTTAAAAGTCCATTACCATTAACACTGTGCTGAGCGATGGACAAAGCGTAAAAGTCGTCTTTAAGTTTTTTTTCAAACGAATTTGAAGATTTTTACAAATATTCATTGAATCTAAATTAAATTAAATATTGATTCCATTATAATGTGTTTGATTTGTTCAAATGTTTGTCAGTATTTTAAAATTGTGTATACTATCTTCATATTTTTTTTCTCAATGTTTACAAAATTTCAGATTTCGAAACCACCACTTTGAAAACCAAAATTGAGACTTAAAAACTTGACAAATTTGAAAAAAATGTTAAGAGTTTTGTAGCAATTTACAGATTTGAGATAAGTTAATGTCACATGACAGGTCGCATATGACCAAAGTAGCTGCTAGTAACTTCGAACGAAATTCATTCATTAACTTAAACATTAAATTTTTTAGTTAATGAAAGTCAAGATTGATAAGTCATAAGATCTACTAAATCTAATGCTAAATTATTTCAAAATTCTAATACCAGTTGGCCCTGCTTCATTTACGTATAATATAATAAAATCTAAAATGTAATTCCTCCTAATTGAAAGAAAAGCGCAGCCTGCATCTATCTAAAAGCTCTTTAATCAACTTTCAAAGCCCACATCTCGTTTTCACAAGATCTGTAGTTCTGAAAACTTAGCTGGAATCGATTTTCTCGACTGACCAACTGAATTCCCCTGGTTAAGAACACCATTAAAATATTCTTGGATGCATAACTTTAACAGTTGGTGCTTAGCACAGCAAAACTCTTCATATTGCCCTAAATTAAATTAAACCTAGAAACCCACACGCAACTGCAATTCACTTGAATCACTTCATAAACAATTTCTTAGCTTTACTTGAAAAACCTTCCCCTGAATGACACAGGCGCTTTTCCCTGCACACTACAACTGAATAGGGGATTGTGGGTAACGACCTCTTCAACCAAGATATTCACTCAACCCCACAGCACGCCACACACGAGTACCTTTGTGCCTTTCTTTCGGTTTTTTTTAAATAAAATATACTCATCTATCTCCCAATTCCCACAACACTATATACTACTCCAATGTACGAACCAAATTAAGATCAGTCGAAAAGATTTATAACATCCATATTTTATCTCCTATAGAAAATCAATCGACCATTTTTTCTAATATAAAATTTCGACAACAAAACATTTTTTTATACAAGGTGAGTCAGAATTTTGATGTTTTGACTAAAAGACAACAACAGAATTCTGACTAATCCTGAATAGACTAATTTTTAAAAAAATTAAATCTAAAATCAACAATGACAGCTGCCCCTTGTAGCATGAAATGCCTGCAATGCATCTGTTGATTGTGAATGAAAACATTGCAGGTAATTCATGCTACAAG
>JAQFZP010003013.1:0-11560 GCA_034695745.1 Geophilus truncorum | reverse complement strand
ATAGCAGAAAAGCTAGTTCTTGGTGCAAGGAGTTTAAAAGATATCATATACATAGATCCAGCTCTGATAGATTAGTAGATGTGAGCCAAAAATGAAAACAAATGGTAAGTGAATAGCCTTACCATTTGAACATCTGGGAGCGGATTTTTCAAATTTCTCAAATCTCTTCTGTTTATAGCAGAAAAGCTAGTTCTTGGTGCAAGGAGTTTAAAAGATATCATATACATAGATCCAGCTCTGATAGATTAGTACATGTGAGCAAAAAATGAAAAAGTGAAAAAATGGTAACACCTTTGAAACTTGCACTTTTTTTTTGCATTTTTAAAACCATTTTATAGTGCAAATTTCACAAATAGTTTTGCACTAATTTTTGAATTTTTTTTACTGAATTTGCATAAATTCGTGTTAAAAATGCAAAAAAACAGTGCAAATTTCAAAGATGTTATACTCTAAACCAGAGCAGAGGTGCACGCTAAGAATTTAGGAAACCTTTTACATGTGTTTGAATTTGAAGAGTCTAATGTGTAAATTTGAAAAATTTTTGTTTAACCTCATACCACGTACTTCCCTTGTCAGTCAGATTTGTTCCTCGTCGTCACTTCAAGAACAAGGTAAGTTGTAATAAAGTGTAATAACTTAACTAGGATTATTAACATCATTACGGCATGAATTTAAATTAGAATATATTTCATGTAGTAGTAGTGTTGTTGTTTAAAGTATCTCATAGAGAAATTTAAGCACCTAAAATCGAAAATTGACGGATTTTTTTATTTTGATTTATATTTATAAGATGAAAAAGTAAAACCAACACAGCTAAGCAAAATTAATGGATAAATATTTTTTTACGGAGTCTTTCTTTGTATAATACAATATTAGTTTATAAAAGTGATATAATCGTGTTTCGGAAGAACAAATTTGGTGACTAGTCATAAAATGTACACTTGGTCATGGAAGGCAGCTTTTTTAAAAATAGTTAAGAACAACTGCAACAGGGCAACGTAAAATATCTCGAAATAACTAGTCACCCATAAACAACTATGAAGCATAAAATTAAATATCTGAATACTTCGTTGCATAGTTTAAAACACAACTGTCAACAATACACTAATGATATTTATAATTTTCTTTACGATCTCACAACACAAATTACTGTTGACGATCGATGGTTTGGAAGAACCATTCAGTAAAACGCCGTAGCTGAGCGGCTGCTGTTTCCGACTCTTCTTGCAATCGAAAATTCTTCTGGCGGAGCGAATTCACTTCCGATTCCAGTGCTTCTTTAAAATGCCGTTCCCGTTTCAGTTCTTGCTCCAGTAACTGTACACGCGCTTCTAATTCACGCATTCGATGTGCATTTGAGACAGCCATAGCGCCTCTGAAAAAAAATAAAATTATTACTTTTTCCCATTTTTTAACGAAAAAGAAATAAAATGCAAATTACTTTGTTCCCGGGGTTGCTTCTAGTCCCAACCGATCCGTTACTTCGGTTATCCATGTACCTGATTTTGAAGACTTGCTTTGTAAGGGAACTCCAACAACCTGCATTGCTTTGGTTGCAGTGTTCACCAAACTCGGCCAATCGATATCTTTAGATTCTGGGAGTGGGAGCATGTTCTCAGGTTTAGCTGCCATCGACTTCAGTTTAGAACCCACTGCGTTGTTGTGAACACGAGGTGATAATCTTTTAAATTAACAAAATTAGTTAACTTTTAGTTATTATTGCTTCTAAATCCAATATCATCAGATTGTACCTTTCTTCTTTTGACAATTTGTTTTCGCTCGGTGCCGGAGATGACGATGAAGTGGTCGAAATGACAGTCGCGGGCCTTGCAATGGTGAAAATTACATCAGCATCATTGTTGTTGTCAGTGGTCACAAATGTTGCAGTACGAACACTGTTTTGACTGCCACTGCTGCTGCTCAGATTTTCTCTAGATGACATTTTTGATGGAGGTGGAGCCGGGGGTGGTGACGAACGCATGCGATTGCAGTTTTCATCCCTGACCTAATTAAAAAATAAAAAAACATATCCTAAGATAAAAGTCACAAGTTTTTTTTTTAAAGTCTTACTTTATCATCTTGCGTATTAATTAAATCCGGATTGATCAACTTGAGCAAATCTTCTTGGAATGTACTACTAATTTGACCACTGTTCCTATTTACTTGTTGATGCTGCTGCTGATGATGGTGATGATGACGACTATTTGCACCAGATCTTAATTTGACATCACCCATGTCATTCCTAGAAAAGCAAAAAAAAAAAAAAAAAAAACTTTAATTTAATTACAAACTTTAAAAAAAATGTCATCTAACCTCGCACCAGTCCTCGGACTGTGAGTTCGACTACTACTCGAGCTGCCACTTCCGCCCCAACCACCATCCACGGGCCACCGACGCCTGCTACGAGGCGACAGACTATTGCTGCTCCCAGACTGTTCGTCTTCACTCCTCGTGCCGTGAAAACGATCGCTCGAACTGTCCGAATGTCCATCGCTAATTACAATAGCGGGAGACGCCAACACTCCCGATTTTTTATCCGAATTCAGCTGTTGGTTCGAGCTTCTCAGCGAGTTCAGCCTATCGTGTTGCACATAATCGGAGCCTTGAAAGCCGATGCTCGCGTAATCGTGGTAATTAGTCGACATCTGCTCCGTTGCATCTCTGCTTTGCAAATGTCCGTGTTTATGCTGCTGCTGCTGAGATGAGTAATTAGCTGGGTAATCTGGCGGACGTTTGTTTTTCACGTGCGAGAAAGCACTGTGCGAAGTGGGGACGAGTCGGGCAGGCAGAGGCGGCGGAACTGGTTCTTGATGGCTGTTGGGTTGAGCGTCGTTTCGCGTTTCAGCATCAAGAATTTCACTAACATCGTACCACTTCTCCTCACTCGACTGGCTCGAGCTGCTGTTTATCTCCCGTGCACTTCCGAACCGCTGTTCGACCACCGTTGATCGAGTGCTGCTCCCGCTGTAACCGGAACTCGTAGTGGAATACGCACTCGACTCATTGTACCTGGAAAAATTTAATATTTTATAAATTTTTTTGCTAAATTCTCATTAAATTTAACTCACTTTGAAACTTTTATCTGGCTCTGAGCTACTTGTTGTCTATTCTTGACTCGAGAAACGAGTTCTGTACATGGCTCGAAGTTTCTGGTGACGTTTTCATAATCGGAAATTGTACTACTGCTCATAAGGTACGAACACGAGTGTAAACAGCAGCCCCTGAAATTGGAAAAAAATCCCATAAATTGTGAGAACAATATTTTAACGTACAAAAATGTATCTGTACCTTCTTGGCGTGCTGTCTGAAAATGGAGGTATGACCGTAATTGTAACCGTTAAAGAAGTCTTAAGTAAATCCACCATTTGATCATGCGTCATAGCAGATACGACCACTTTGCAGATCTAAGAGATAGGGATTAGTGAGATTCTTCATACATGAAGCATTGACAACAATGTATTTACTTCAACTAGACGACTGCCTTGCCTAACCCCGGCTTGCCACGCAAATCCGTAATTTTCTACTTCGGTAATCGTCCCGTCTTGCTGCACATGAAATCCCAACTGACCTATATTATTCCTCTTTAATGTGAATTCTTGCGTCTATATAAATAAGATAAATTTTAAAAAAATAATAATTTACATTTATAAAAGTTTATTTTAGCGAAAACTGCATCAACGAACCTCACATCCTTGTGAAATATTACTCAGCCGACTAACAATCTCCTGAATTTCATCAACATCAGGATCACGACTGCGTATAACGATGCATTCTCCTTGATGGTAGTAAATTTTAAGACTGTTAAAAAAAAAATTTATAACTTTTAATTTAAATTACGATGTTTGAAGATTAATCCTTGCATTACCTGTTAGTCTGAGACGACCATCCCAACACACTAGTCACTGGACACACAAAAACTGGCTCTCGACTGTTTTCTTCAATTAAAATTACCGTATCGCCAGATAATCCCAGAAAACAATTTATTACTCGTGCCTGTCCGTAATCTTCAACCTTAAATTTTATAAATTATTAAAATTTTTACTTATTCACCAAAATGAAACACTATTACGAGTATGTTCCACACTATGGCTCCCTTAATGTACGCATCAGGTATAAACCTTGCTCTAGGTTTTTCCTTCTTGCGCACCCCAAATGATAAAGCTGTAAATAAGATAAAAATTAATAATTTTCTTTTGATACTAGGCCATATTTAATTTACAGAATTTCGATCCAACTTCTAAAGTTGTGTTCGTAATGTGATTCGCGGCTAAATCCTTGAGATATTCCTGCCTCGTCCTCGTTGCCATGGTGGCAAACTTTTCCGATTTGTGAGCTGCGTTTTCTGCATTGATAACTGTCGAAGAGTAAATAGTTATTTCAAAATTTATCATGCCTAGTGATAATATAACATCGTAAAAAGATAACGAGTGTTTACTTTTAGCTAATAAAAAATCGGCAAACGCCTTTGATTTCGGGAAGATTGCATCTTCGGGAATCGGCGGACCGAACGCTTGAACGTCTCTCGATCTGCTTACGTTAACCCTAGAAAAACGTATTCGATTGAGCAAATAATAGTTAGGTACAACTAATTCCAGTTTTCACGCTAAATTACTTGTAATGAGTTTTGTCCGTACACGGTTGAATGGCTCGGATGACGATGAACACATGTTGAAACTGAGAACGAATATTTTTCGGTGTGAAGGGACGCGCATCTGGTTCTTGAAATACAATGGTCACTATGTCGTTGCCAATGTGACGTTTCCTGAGTAACTGTAATGTGATAAACAAAACATTTAAAAAATGATAAATTTTAATACAAATTTCTAGCTAACTTGTTGCCGGTTGTTTGCACTATAAGGCAATAAACTAGACACGTGAAACATAATTTCACAGTCTTGGAATGCAGCGTAAACTGAGTACAACCCTGTAGAATCGGCTAAAAAAAATTTAAAAAATAATTACATTTATTGAAAAAAATAATAATAATAATAATAATAAATAAAAAAAAAAAAAAAAATACTTTTGTTATCTAATTGTGCTCTGTATTTATCGAATCCCTTCAATCGAACCCGTTGACCCAACATGTCGAGAAATTCGTCGAATGCAGACCCCGAATGTTCTGTTTTTTAAGAAAAAAATATTATATCTATTTGTTTAAATACAATCTCTCTAGTTGACAATTACCATTGTTGTACATTTCTTCCTCTGTAGCTTGACCTGCTTTACAATACATGATTCCAACCTTGTAAGTGTTGGTGACCTTATTGTCAAAGAAAAGAAGAAGTTAAAAAGACATTTCAAAACAACAGGATTTATATGTCTCACTCCTTGTTGATCTAATTTGATAAGTTGTTCTTCAGTCCGCGGTACTTGCATGCCCAGTCGCAGGCACGAAAGTTGCATTTCGGGCGCCACATATTCAAGAACTTCCTTAATGGGAATTCCTCGACTGCTGTTTGGTTTCAAACAAGGAATCGCTTCTTCGAGCACACTCCCACGAAGCGTCGTCAACTGGAAATGAAAAATTTTCACATTAATAATCACAATTGCATTTGCTAAAGCAAAAATTACAATTCACAAAAACGCATAAATTAACACTTCGAATTGGGTCAGCCCATGTGGACGAGGAAGAAGAGTGAAATTGCGTAATCCGCTATTACCTCGCTCGTTCTGATGATAAGACGATAACGATATTGTGAGAAACACTCCTTTCCCGTTGTTGAATTACTGTTATCTTCAATCTTTTCGCGCATAATACTGACAGCTACAGGGCCGAGATTTTCGTCGATACCAAACCAATTTTGATGTTCTACAGGGAAAAAAAATTACAATTTAAAATTTCTTTTACTTTAGAAATAAAATAGAAAATGAATACCTTTCCCAGAGAAATAATTCCTATAATACGTGACGCCTTGATCTACATTCTCGATCTGCAGCGAGTGAGTTTCGTACGGGCAGTTCCATTTCTTCCAATAGTAATCGGCCGCTCCTTCCAACACTGATATGCCACACACAACCGCAGGCTTGTAAAAATGTCCGCAAAAGCCGTTCTGGCCGTCTTCTGATACCCTCGGACTCTTGCTGGTTGCCCTGGTCAAGCTGATGACCCTTTCTTCCTCTCCCCCAAGTTCATTTCTAAAGAACGGACAACTCTGAACCAAATCGTTGTTGCGTCCGTCGCCGGAATCGCTCTCTTCGTTGCGCACGTCTTCGGCACTGCCGTGAGGCGTCGTGCGATTCGTCATAGAAGCGGCCGAGGCGCCGGTGGTGGTGTTTCTCCTTTTGTTCAAAATCGCCCTCAATCTGCCCGCATAAGCCAGATTGGCAGTAATGCTCTGCAAGTCGTAGTGGGCGAACGCTTTACGCCGCAGTTTCTCCTCGAACTTTGTATCGGCGTCCAGCGAGTTGTCGGACCCTTTGCTGACGGTCTCGGCAGTCGCGTCCGATTTCGTACCGCGAAGCTTGCGGAACAGCGACGGCTCATTGTTCGTGGAAGATTTATTCTTCCCGCTCTTCCCCTTCTCTTTCGTCTCCCATAACTTCGGGAACTTCGATTTCGTCTTTGGACTCGAAGCGCCCTCGAGCGCGTCCGAGCCGTTGACTAAGGCATTGGAAGCGTTTTGCGTGGACGGAGTGCAGTCGATCCGACCGCGGAGGTAGTCTGCTATTTTAGCGGGCCCCGGGCTGCGCTGGTCAGGGTCGGTGCGGAAGTCTCGCAGCATCGCGAAGAAGCTCTCGCCGCTCGTGCTGATCATGTCGATGGACGAAGCGCTGCCGTACTCGCGACGCAGGCCGGCGGGCGACTTGTCGTCCAACGTCTCGTCCAGATCTAAGCTGCTGTTGCTCCGATAGAGACTGCCGGAAGTTCGTGGGGGCGGCGCGTGAACGTGGCTGCCGTCGTCCCACACCCATCTGTTGCTGCGCTCGCTCTGGGACCGCTGCGGACTCGTTTTGTTTTGATTATGCGCGTTTCTAAGCGGCTGGGAGGCCCTGGAAGCCGAGTGGTGTTCGTTGTAGGAAGCGCGGAAGTCGGAGGAAAGCCCCAGTTTGTAGGGCCCGCGCGGCGGCGTGCTCAGCACGGTGCCGTTCATCTTGATCTTGTGAATGTTGTTGTTGCTACCGCTCCGCTGCGAAGGGTGCTCGTAGCCTTGCATTGGTTTCTTGATGTTTTCATTGATCAGACCCAAGTTGTGATGAGAGTTGGTTTGGTTGGGACAAACGACTTCCTCCATACAAAAACCCACACCATGAATCACCATTAGTTGCGAAGAAAAAATAAAGATGATTTCAGGTTACGAGCCACATTGTATTGATTTCATAGTTTAAAAACCTAGAAAATAAAATTTAAAATAATTTAAAATGTAAACAAACTTTAAAAAAAAAAAATTGAAATAAAAGTGAGAAATGAACGTCATGTGGAATGTTGTCACCCAATAAAGAATGTAGTCTCCCCTCGAGGATCCGTTTACACCCTCCTCGGCAAGATGCAGTCTCTTGGCACAGTTTAGCGAGTGGGATGCGCATCTGCAGGCGATGACATAATCGCACCGCAGACAAAGAAGAATCTTAATCTTACCCTGAACAAATCGAGACGATTACGCTTTTCAGAAAAGATTACTTGAGCGAGAGAAAATGAGAGAGAGAAAAAACAACCTTAGGTCATAACTCGGTAAAGTTCAACATCCCACTCAATGGATGCTCTAATTACCACGCGAAATAATTAATACGTTTCATTCACTCATTTTACACACACGGAGGACTAAATGCATCCAAGTTCACTTCCTTGTGCACTAATTCCCCATAATTCACATCACATTTGAAATTCGCATTTCGTTCGCAGCAAATCGTAGGAAGCAATTTGTCATACCACCTAAAGTAGTGCATCAAGATCAGGATGTCACGTTTTGGGATGTTTGCAATATAAAAAAATAATAATAAATTGGCAAATGTAATGGTATACTCATCAAACTTCCTTTTTCATTGCCCATCTCATCAATCAACATCACGATCATGTTAATTCTAATGGAATTTTTTTTGTGTGTTTGTAAATAGCAACAACGTAAGTGCTGTTTAGTTTTTTTGAAGGAAAAAAATATTTTATTTTGTCCCACGAAAAAGTAAAAATTGCAACTTTACTCTGGTTGGGTGACCTGGTCAAGTTCACACATAAGGTCTAATCATAATAATCTAGAGGCATAAAGGGGCAATTTTTTCCCTTCTTCGAATTTAAAATGACAATAACTGGTAAGGTTGCTCTCATCCTCCCTGCATAAAAGGTTTGGATTCAATAGGCCAAGTTCAATGAACCATAAGCCCAACTGATAATGAAATAAATTTAAAAAAATTTTATTTTTTAAAAATTTATTTCAAAGTTACTTTTCTTTTCTATTTTTGAACAACTGCCAGTTTCAAACACGTGATTCAGTAAATAGAACATTTTTTCTTGCGAACTTATGTTATGTTATTTATAAATCGGAAATGTTTTTGCAATTTTCAATTTTCAACGCAAGGACACCCACCGTCATGTCTAACTTCCGTGAAAATTCGAATTAGCAATGTTTTGAAGTAAGGAAACACAAAACACGTTGGGAAATGTAAAAACAAAAGCTGAAAAAAGGGATAAAAAACTTTCAAAACATCTGCCCACTTAGCTCTAGAAAGTACGAACCCACTAAGTTCAAGGACAACATATTAGTAAGTTAGAAAACTTCTCACGGAAATATCTTTATCGTGCCACACCTCAAATTTGAAAATTTTAAGCCAAAATCAAGTCACGTATTCCACATCACTTTACACTACAACGAACAAAACTAAACATCGAAAAATCAAAAGTTAACGAGAGACACATCACCTGTTCTCACTTACTCACCTTTTTTGTTTACATTCTTATAAAACTTTCTTCTTCTCGTAAAGTCAACATGTTTCATTATCCAAACTCGCACTCTCGTATTGTAATAACTCAACGGATGTATTAAAACCCCCAACACATTGAGTTTCCTCTTTCGAGTAGCAGTTGACTACATTTGAATGCAAGAAAAGAGGTTCGTTTTTGAAGCAGCACATGTTCAACAGACTGGTACAAAAAATCTAGCCTCGGTACGGGTCCCACCAAACAAATAGAGCTATGGCTATTAAGTGAGGGTTGTTAGTGTGAGAGTATTAAGTGATGAGAAAGTCACTAATTAGATGAAACAGTTGCCAAAATAGAATGGGGAAAAGACCTCTCAACATCTGTTTTCAAGATATCTTTCTTTCTTTTCTGTTTTCCTTTATGTGCCTCGCTCCTGAAACCACGTTGTCAATCACCCGAAGAGGAAAAAAAAGATCACAAAGTACGAATTGTTGGTTATTTTCTGCTTTATCCACAATTGTAACCCACTTATGTATCATTTCCTCGCATAGACATGTAAATGTCGTGACTCATTAGACCGACAGGTAGCGTAATCATAAAGGAGTGTTGCAGATGTTTGCACACTTTTCAATGATTCACATTTTAAATTTCAAAACATAGAAATTTAAAGGGAATAAACAAAAAATTATTTCCCTTCAACTCCAAAACACCACGCCCAGCCCTATGGAAATTGTGGCAAAATGAAGCACGCCTAATGTTTCCAGAGTGATGAGCAAAATGAAATCATGTTTACAGTTCACAGTATGGTGCTGGGGTGTGCACCCCCTAAACTGCCACTCCCATAATACTGTGCAGTGCCAGTGTCCGAGCAGCCATTCCTATTCAACTGATTCCATCCAAGCATAATTCCCTTATAGCGCCATCATCACAGTCCGCAGAACATGAACATAAGACCCACCTCTTGACGTTGCAAACATTAAAAAGCATGAAAAAAAACAACTTGTATTCCCTGTAACTTCCTTAAAAAATAAAATTAACAAATTAATTCCAAAATAATGAATGGGTGAATTCGTGTGTCACGCGCCATCTGCAGCTAATTTCAATACTACTTGGAATTCGGTGACATTCATTCCAGAGAGAAAGACCTCGAAAGGTTTTGATTATTCACGAAAGAATGACTAATTATAACCTGGAGTTCTGCTCATTTCACTACTGTACTTGATTTTATTTTTTTCTCGAAAGACCTATAAACGAGTTGGAAAAAAAAGTACAAGGGGTTGCCTGTTCTTAATCTTATAGCCTGAGGTGTTGTAATTTAATTGTATGCTTGGATTTTAAATCTCTCACTACATTTTCTCTTTCACGTTTTTTGAATTTAATATTCGATGTTGAGAATAAATCATAATTTCATGCAGATTGATGCAATTGCAGAGTGGCAATTTAAAATACTTTTATAGTTGTATTGTTTGGGAAGTTCTGGGTTATCAAAAGATGAATATTATTTTTATTTTTTTTATGATTGCATGATCAGTCAAGGGTAAAAGAAGCTGGTAAGTGTAAAATGTGAGATTGGCATGTTTTAAAAGTTGTTTCACCATTTCTGGATGCTGGATGTTGTTAAATGGGTGTGTTCTTGACTAACACATGGTTGGCCTTTTAGTATTTGTGTGGGATGTAATTTTCATTAAAGTGTGTTGTAAAAAGAAATCAAATTTGTGATTTACTCTTATGAGTTGTGTTTATATAAAAAAAAGAGAGAAAAAAGTTTTCACAACTTGTTTTGAGTTCAGTGTCAACGATAGAAAAAGTTGTTTTACTCATCATAGGGAAGAAAAAGTAATCACGTTGAACTTACCAAAATTAATTGTTATTTCTTGCTTTGATTCCTTCGTGTCATTGATTGAAAACGTGGGAAAATAATCAGGGGCGTGTGTGTTGTATTCATGAAAATCTGGAAGAAACACAGCACACAATAAAGTATAAAAACATAGTAGGCACAGACCGTCAGCCCAATCTTAGCTTTTGGAAATTCTCACGTGGTGGCACTCGACTGCAAGCAATTGCGATTTTGATGCCCTCTCTCGGCATTATACACTCAAATACTCTCACACTCGAAGCATCGCTCGAAACTTACTTGTTAATCGATTTCTTTAATTTTTGCCTAGTTAGAATTTAAAAAAAAATTTTTTTTATTCTATTTTAAAAAAGGAAAGTCTTGAGAGTCATTGAAAATATATGTTGAAAATTTAGGGATTTATCAGGAATTTAGATATCGCTTTGGAATCTCTTGAAGGAATTTAAAGTTTTTTTAAATTGTCTAAAGTTGCCACTAGGTGGTGTTAGCCTACATATTGCATTGCATCGGTCCATGTGCTCAGACTCTTCGCCTCGTTTGTGTTTAATTTTGTATATATGTACTTACAAATAACTTTTGTTAACAGAAATAGAAAAACTTATACGAAAACTTAAAGAATTTTAAGCAAATTTAAAACTGATTGTTTATTTTTAGAATTTAATGTAATAAAATTGTTTAATTTGTATTATGTAAAGGAGAAGACATCTGAACTAAGGGAGCATTCATAAATGATGTCACGCAAAAATGGCGGATTTTTTACCCCCACCCCCCTTATGTCACACCAATGTCACAACGAGTAACCCCCCCCCCCTCCCTCCTGTCTTGTCACGTCACAAGTCCAGAAAATCAAATAA
>JAQFZP010003012.1:0-11562 GCA_034695745.1 Geophilus truncorum | reverse complement strand
TCATCTCTTGTTAACCCTTCGTTACTTCAGTCGATGGAATTATCATCAAACTTCACTTAGGTAAGTTCGTTTAATTTGTAATTTTAGGTCATATAATGCGGAAAAGTTTTTTAATTTTTTTTTAATTTTTTTTTTTTGTTTTTCTATTTCTATTCGGTGTTGCGTGCCAAAAAGACGGTTTGTGGCATTCACACGCATAAATGATGTCACTTTTTTTGGTGGTGGGAAAAAAGTTTATTTTGAAGATTAATTTGTTCAATTAGAGGTTGCTAGATTTATATGGACATGGTAGTTGCTGGTGACCTTAAGTATCACTTGTATCTGTCTTTGTTTTGTTTGAGCAGTTTTTATCTGTTTTTGGTAATGTTTGAAATGAGTGTGATTTGGTGGATAATGATAGGTTTTGTGGTGGGAAAACAAATGTTGAAAATTTTATAACACCCAAAAATACCGATTAAAGTACGGTACTGGTATATGTAGTTTAATAATGGCTGCTTGCCTGCATTGCAAAAATGTGATTGTACTTCACTGCCTAAAAACAAAAACAGAAATAAAGCAATAAATTTATCTCTAACAAGCTGTCCTGCGATGCACATACATCTACACAGTAAAAAGTAAAAATACCTTTAGTCACTATTTTGACTCACGAGTGTAAAATATATATCGTCATCTATTTAGCAGTAAAAGGTGTAATTCGAACAACTTTGAATGCCTATATACTTACCTAGTGTAAAATAGCATTCTTTAGTTGTGTGTATAACACTATAAAGATTAATTTTTCATTCGCAATGGCATACTATTACACCCATAAAATTAACATTTTTTGGTGATTTTTATAAACTTTACAACTTTTCCCACAAAATCGTAGAATTTTGAACTTTTTTGTACCAATTGTACTCTAATTTAAGTGATAAATGTTATGCAGTGGTTTAAAATTAAAATTAAATGAAAGTTGAAATAGGAACAAGAAGTGTGTTTTTTTCACTATATAAAATGTAGTAAATTTACACTGCAATATACATAAATAGTGTAAATTTATATTGAATATTCTTTTATCAAATGTAAATTTACATTAAAATCTATGTAAACAATGTAAATTTACATAAAATCAATTTAAACAATGTAAATTTACATTAAAATCTATGTAAATCTATGTAAACAATGTAAATTTACATTAAAATCAATGTAAATCTATGTAAACAAGGTAAATTTACATTAAAATCAATGTGAATCTATGTGAATAATGTAAACTTAAATAATAATCTATCTAAAAGGTGTAAATTTAAACTTTATAAGTATGCACCACAAGATATCTTTTTAGTTGTAAATATTTTGTTTTATTTTCTATGTGAGATTCATATTTGTTAAATATATTATTTGTCAATAATCGATGACTACACTCAATTTGCCTAGATTAATCCACGTAAAAGGAAAAGCGAAGTTTTCATTCGAGCAATTACCGTACGGATCCTACAGTAGGATTTTTCTAAGAAGTATTAAAAGATTAATTTTTCAATAAATCAGTTTCTCAATAAATCAGTATACTTTTAACCATAAAATTACTGAAATTTTTCTTTTGTTCTATTTAGAGTAAATAAATTAATAATTTATCATTAATTTTGGAATATTTCTATATCTAAATGAGTAACATTCATAATTGATTGAATGGCATTATCTCCATTTACATAATCTTTTTTTTTTTTTTACTTTTTTAACCATACGGTATTTAATCTGCTAAAACAATTTTTTAAGGAATTTTTAAAACATTTTTTCTGTAACGAATAACTTTTTTTTATTTAAAAAAATAGGCCGAATTCCTGCATATCTGAATTCACATTTATGATTACGTAATCAACTACTTGTATTACAATCAGCTGGTATTTCCGATTACCCAAGTGTCTCGTGTTCGATATATTATCAAAACAACGCAATTCCCATAAATAAAATCATGTCAGACTTCCCCATGTAGATCAAACATTTAAAAATTAATATTGTAGTGCACATGACATTGAATGAATACTAACCACTTATTACAGCCTTTACTTCCGCGTGGGAACATTGCTTAACCTACTTTCTAACACCGTCCGACACCAATATGTCACCGATACCTCGAGCAGTCGTGAGTTTTATCACTTGGCACATGCGCAGTGAAAAGAATAAACAAACATTTTTTTTATCTTAATTAACAGAACAGAATAAAGAATAAGTTGTTTACGGAATTGTAATGGAAAATAACTAAACTTAGTAGGTAATTTTTTTTATAACATACATAATATCTATTGGAATTAAAATGTTTTCCAATTTCCACCCTTGGTTTAAGACGACCATTTTCAAAAATTTTTACAGTTAATTAAATCTTCACTTCCGGTATGCCAGTTATCACAATTGAAGAGATAAAAGGCACCAGTTATAACCTCTAATCATGTTTTGATCTTCACTTTCACTTATTGACCTAATTCTATTTGGCGCTATGCTATAAAAGGACTAAAGGACTCTTTTATCTTCATTATCCGACTCACAAGTCAGCACAAATAAAACAACTATTGAATTCTAAAATAGAGCAATTTCTCCATTATTCTATGCTATGCTTGACTGCAGTGCAAATTTGTTTACTAACAAAATTTAATTTTATTCTGAGCTTAAAAAAAAATCTTAAATCAAGGAATGGATTCACTACTGAGTTCGCAACATTTTAAAACTTCTAACAACAAAAATTTGTTTTTATTAAAATAATATCATAATTTACAAATTCACAATTGCTAAATATCAAATTTTGCCAGTTATTGATTTGTTCATGTAAATTACAATTGTATTGGTAACTTGCAACATTACGTTCACTCGCACAACATTGTTGCTGGTAATGTTGTTGTTAGTATAATATTCTTACAAGTTAGTGACACTACCTCATGAGAAAAATTTTTTTTTTGGAAAAGGAGTTGTTAACATGTCATTTGTAGTATTTGCACTGCATGTCATCACATATGAGCTGATCGAGGGTTAAATTTAAATGGGAAGAAGAGACGTGAGATATTTCTATTTTTTGTAGAAAAAGTAATAGCCTTTCAGTCAGATAATTTAACACACAAATAAATACCAAGATATAGTTAAATTAAACAGCAAAACATCTAGAAATACTATTAGTTTTAAAAGCATATGGAAATTACTAGGGTTGAATATTAGTTACCATACTTTCTCAAATAGCGCTCCCATGGCTTATTTTTACATATTTTTGCACTTAAAAAAATTAAAATTATTTGCCTGGTTCTTCCAGTATTTTGGTTGATAACATGGTACTGTACAATTTTATTACTGCCACTATGTGGTAATTGCAATTTAAAGTATTTTAGTTATTTGATGACAATTACACCATTACAAGCAAATTACATTAAATCAAGCAGTACGCCGCACAACACCGTATTTCGAATCGTACCGGTTTACCACTTGATCTGATTTATTCAACAATGTTGAAATTTATAGTACTTGTAAAACTCACTGTTTGTGTTAATGTTATATGGCCTTTCACAAAATACTTTTTTTAGCTGAGCATTCAAGCATACACTTTTGACACTGCAAATACCATCACATTTCTCTAGACTTTAAAAAAAACTTGACTAAATTGCAGGGTAAACACTTTGCGCATTTCCCTTAAGAGCATCAGCACCTATAATTGAAGCTCATCAAAATACTTGTTAGAAGTCATAAGACTATTCAATTAAAAGTTGATGGCAGTTAATTGTATTTGTTTAAAATGAGATTGCTTTTGCCTGAAACAAATTCTCAGCTAATGTCACAAATAGTGGACTTCACTGCTGATCTAGAGATAAAAGTAGACTGAATAACCACCATTTTTTCAGGTAATCTCAAAGACTACAATACGGTACTACATTTTTGACAGTCCTAATAGAAATTTACAAAGTGGGACTTCATACATTCCATTTGTGAATCATCTTTTTCAGATACATAAATAAAACATTAATACCATCCATAATAAACATATACAGGATGATTTAGAATTGTTTTTTACACAAATAATGGTTGAAGACATGTTTCATCTGATAATGGCATTGGGTGAAGCAAATCTAATAGTGACAGAATTTTTTATTTTTGAAGGTCATCTTCAAAGTTATTCAATTTTTAACATTTTTATTATTGAGGAGAAAACAAAATTTTCATTTTCCAATTGATTGATTTTGAAAATGACTTTCAGAATCAAATATTCTGTCACCATTAGATTTACCACATCAAACTTCCTATATGGTACAATGCCATTATCAAATCAAACATATATCTTCAACCATTACTGAGCTATTTAGGGGTAACAACAATTCTGAATCATCTTGTACCGTATGTATATCGACACCAACATTAGTCTTGCATGATTACTTCTACTGGAATGCTTTCCAAGAAACATCATTACCGGTACTTACTTTTTTATTTCTTATTTTTCCTGCTACATCTGATGAATCACTGGTAGTAGCTGCCACGTCCTCAGTACTCCCATCTGATTCAGAGTCCGATGTCGAAGACTCAACCTGCTTTCGATCTGCCACTGTCCCTCTGCTACCAGAATTCCAGATAACAGTTGAACTTCTACTGAACTCAAATGGATGTTCTCTCAAAGGTCCCAACATTTCATCAATATCTCTAAAGTTACTGATGTAAATTCCACCATTCTCAAAGTACTGCTTTAAGCTGACCGGATCACAACTGAATCTTCGCTCGAGTTCTTCGAAGGTCAAATTCTCATTATTCAGCAAAAAATCAATGTCGGTGAAGTCACCTATGAACTTATTCACACTTTTCTTCACTTTTTTATTACCACAGTCCAACTTTGTATAGGAGTTTGATCCTTTCAGACTTGTTCCTGGGTTCTTGTTGATCGAATCAGCTGACTTTTTCCTGGTCAACGGTGTGCCATTCTTTACGGCAGCCATTGCTGCAGCCTTGTCTCTCCAGCCCAGTTTGTTGGCATTCAATTTATTCAGTTTGTCTCCACTTTTATTCATAATAATAGTTCCTTTGGCTTTTTGCTTTGCTGAATCAGAACTACTGGTATTTGTTGTTTTTCCTTCGGCTGGAGTCGTTGAGCCTTCGGTTGTTTCTTCATCTGAAGAAGCCACAACTGTGTTCTTCGGATTTGGTGAAGGACTTTTCTTTATATTTCTTCCATTATTTGCAACAATCTTTCCCTTGTTATTAATGATATTGAGTTTTCCAATTTGCTTCTGGGTTCTTGGATCTTCCACTAGTGACATCTTGTTCAATGCTGACTTTCGAAAGTCCTTATTCGGCGTTGTTTCTTTGATTTTCTTGTTACTAGAAGGTGATATTGGAGGAGGAGTTGACTTTTGGTTGTTTGGCTTTGCCTTGGAACCATTGCTCAAAGTGCTGTTGGTCCTTGCTAAGTTTGGTTTACTAGTATTGGAGTTTTGTTCCCTGGCTTGGTCTTTTTCGATTTGCTTTCGAGGACTTTCTCGAACCTGGTCTTCATTTGGACTGTAGTCTTCTTCTGCACTTGTGGAGTCATCTGTTGTGGTGAAATCAGCAGGAGCTTTGTTTTTCATTGGTGGTTTTTTCTCATCAACTGGCTTTTTTCCTTTCACTGGTTCTGAATCGCGTTTTACTACTCTTGTAGACCGTAATCGAAAGTTTCGAGAGCTTTAAGAAAAAAAATAAAATAAATAATATTTGCATTGCATAAAGTATAGTTTTTGCATTAGTTTAATGTGAATATTGATATGACACTAATTTTGATTAATAAAGGAGAATGAAAATATTTTTTGTTGATAGTTTACATTCAAAATTAATATTTCTGACATTTGACAGTATGTGATTGAAAAGAAAAACTCTAATGACAAGTTATTATCTAGCATAGAAATCAAACTAAATACAATAATAACCATCCTAAGCATTCAGTCTTTCTTTACTATTGGAATATTCTGCATTTGCCAGCCATCTGTTGGCAAAAACTGTAACAAAGCCAATTTAAATTCATGTCATTCAATTACCACTTCTTTGTGGCTTTTAAGTGTTATAAAATAATTAATTTTGATCTAAGAATATTTGATTCTCTAGTTAGTAAGGCCATAAACCATTTAACAAGGAGAGCATATAGGTCATTTGACCCTATTGTCTGTTCTTGGCTAGACTCAATCAAATAAAAAAAAAATTTGTAAACATCATTATCCTACTTTGGCACTCTATGTAGATAATAAAAGAGTCTCAGTTTGATTTGAGTAATCTCAAATTGGCAAGTTACTTAAAATGTAACACTGAAAGCATCAGGCAAAACATGATTTTAATTTTGTCTGAAATTGTAACCAAAGTAAAGTATCAGGTTGATTGAAAACTAAAGTGTCATAACAATACATTTTCAATACTGTAATTATCAACTTTTTGAGGCATCCAGCATTGTTTCTTTCAATTAACACTATACATATACAATCTTGTGTTAAGTCAAATCACATGACTTCTATTTAATTGTACCGTATATCAATTTTCTGACAATTTAAAGTTAGTTTGTAATTTTGACTCTAGATGGCCTTCCAAGTTGAAATTTTCAGCTTTATAATAAAGATTAAAACAACAACTAAAATTTAAGCTATACAAAAAAATGTTAGAATATTAACACATTGACTACTAGTTCATAAACATACTTATTGCAGATGATGATTTACTGGGAGCAATTCAAAACATGTAATTAGTTGCTTTAGTACTTGTCTTCAGCTGTGTTGAATGTTCACATTATCCTAGTTATAAAAAGCAAGGAGTTGTGCATTATATTTTTATCTCAAACATCTGTTACAAATTGCATTATTAACAGCCCAGAGAACAAGGGTTTGGGTTTGAGCCACACACACACAGTCTAATTTTACTAAACACAAAAAATAAAAAAAAAATTGAATGTTTCGAATTGTTTTCCAAAACTGTAGAATAAAATTCACTATTTTAGTTTATGTTATCAAAAATATATATTAATATTTCTATATAATAATAATAATAATAAATTTTGAAGTAAAATACCGTATTTCTCAAATTAAAGGTAAGCAGGTCGAAATCAGGACGATATCGCCAATAATTATAACGACAGCAATGATTTGAGTAATATTTTAGCTTTAAAATAACTAAAATATGGTTTTACTAAAATATTACAAAAATTGATTAGACATTGTCAAAAACTACTTCATATCAACTCAAAATACACTAATTAAAAAAATAAACGCAATCCCGAATAAGTTATAAAGCGCAGGAAAAAAGCTCAAAGAAATAATTAGAGATGTGTGCCTCTGAATCGAGAAATACCGTATATGCTAATAGCTAAAATTAGAATATATTTTTAAAATTTAATTAAATCTGCTATTTAAGTTTTTTCAACAATGCACATTACTTGGAGGATTCCGACTTTGATAGTCAACATCTGCTAATGAATGTAACAACCAGTGGTTTGCCAAATCAACTAGTGATGAAGATTGGTGGTTCCTTTGTGAATTATTTTGTCTACGTTACTTGAATCTTGGCTTTGACAACCATTTAAAATAAAAATCAAAATAATTCTGTAGAATTAATTTTTGATATAAATTTGCACTCAAATATCTTTTTTAAAAATGAGTAAAATTTTAAAACACTTTATTTCAGTACCGGAATACGATTTTTTATTTGACATAATTGAAACAATCAATCACGTGCATTTTAAAGTCAAAGCCAAATTTTATTAAATGGTTATTGGACCCATGAGGAAAATTTAATTTGGAGACCCCTCCCGGCTGAAATTTTTACGATGAATGAAATGTGATATACACAAAACATTCAACATGTGATATTTTAAAAATAAATAGTCATATGCGTGAACATAAGGCATTTACTACCCTGTATAAATTGCACAGTAGTTGCACCCCTGAGCACACATTGTGGTATAAGATGGCAGCAGGTGAACTTGGTTTGCATATGTGCCATCAGAGCAAAAAATGCTCCAATAGGCTGACAGCTGATTTTTCGCTACAGTTTGACAAAATCAATGGAATTAGCTTCATTTTTTCCCATTGTCACTTTTCTGTTGGTCCAACAAAAAATATATTTATTGGGGAGAAAAATTACTAAAACCACGGCAGAGACGCTGCCAAATGAAAACCCAACATTATGCAAGACAGAATTTTACACTTGTGTAAATTATAAACAACGAATCCTCTCAAGTAATGTTAATAAATTACACCAAAAAAATATTAAATTTGTGGGTGTAATTAAAGACCAATACCGTAATCAATAACACACCCCCCCCCACCCATGGTTTATTTGCTAAATTTGCTTTTCCAAAATTTTATCATATTTTAATCTTTGTTTTAAACGTGTTTGAGATTTTAGCATTGCTGTTGATATAAACAATGCTAAAACACTCTTATTTTATGTTTTTGTGCATGATCAAAAAAGTGTATTTTGAATGTTTTTAATGACTTTTTGGTGCCTTAATTGAGATTCACACCCTAATTGCGACCCATGTACGGTATATAACAACTTACCGGTACTTCAGTTTCAGCATTATGCAATATTTATTCTCTAAACACGCATAAATAGATAAGTACTGACAGACATAAGAAAAACAAAACACTACCCAACTGTGAAAGGATGCTTTCATTCACTAAACACATGTTAGGTAATCCTGATGCAACATCATGCAATTTCAACTTATGTACGGTAATTATATACGTGTAAATTGGACTGTCTTGCAAATACGAATTAACGCGTCCACCACGGTCCAAATCGATCCTTCCTAACTTCGAATACGAAGACGGCATTTGTGAATAAGTGCTGGTTGGCAACATAGTCTTTCGTCGATAATCGTAAGACGTGGATGGGTATTTGTTGTATGAATAAGCATCTGATTTGTATCCACTTGCAGATTTGTAACCTGAATGATTATAATCGGAGTTATAACCAGATCCAAGACCGTATTCTGCTTTGTAGCTGCTTCTGCCAAACTGAGAGCCATACGAAGGGGATGTAAGGCTTTTGCTGGCATAATCAGATGTATAACCTGACCCTGACGCATCTCCGTAAGTGCTGAGTTTGCTACTGCGTTTGGTGATGCTTGAAGGCATGTATCCCAGAGGCATATCTAAAGCCTGAAAAAGAGCATTGACACATTTAATTAGTCAAATTTATGCTAAACATTCTCTAATCAGAACACCAACTCTTCTAGGTGATATTGGTCAGTGTTTGACACTGACACTACACATATTTGTGTGGATAGAGAATATATTAAATGTAAAAAATAAACTTGTTTTATTAATCAGAAATAGAGAGCAATTATGCCATAGGCAAAATAAAAATACGCATGACAGACAGAATCAAACAATGCAATGTTACAGTATATGGGAATTAAAAACGTTCTATTGAGTGAAAATCGTAAGTTTTTAAAACTGATCAGATTGTTTTAAGATTTACATTAAAACTGTAACTTTATTCAATTTTTTGACAAGTTATGCAAGCTGCTAAAGTTTGCCCATTAAGTTTGAAAATGTATTTTTTTTTTATTAAAGTAGTAAAATAAAAATGGTAAGTGTATAATGGCCATTTAAAGTTCTCTAGCATAAAAAATGTCAAATGTTACAATAAAATATATTTCGCGAGATGATAGAGATAATTAGTTTTCAAAATACAGTCGAACCCGATTTCAACAAAATGCAGAGACCGACAAATTAGTTTGATGGCATAACAAAGTTTTCGTTGTATCAGAGCGCCATTATAACGAAATTGCTCGTCTCTGGGTTACGAACGAGTTCTGTTTTTTAGTCGAATTTGTTCTATACATAAATCGAAACAGTCGTACATGCGGTTCACATTTAGGGTCAATTACACAAGTCAAAATACAACACACGACAGTTTGACAACGATTGCATGGATGGATGTTCTCCCTCGAGTCGATGAACCGCTGCAAAGTGCAAACGCAGTGTTTTCAGCATCATGTAATGTACAGTAAAGTAGTCTGCCCGTTCGATGACAAGAATAATTTTATACAACTCGATTTAAACAAAAATAAATAAATAAAAAAAATAGGCGGTTCGTAAGTCGACAAAGACTTTTGGAATCGAGTTTTCTACGATACCGTACAACAAACTTTTTTGTTGTAACGAGTTGTCTGATTTGGTTTGGGCAACATTACAAAAAAATAACAAAAATGCAACTACGAAATAACAAATTAAAAACCATGTTAACGGTTTTCGTTGTAAGCGCGTTCGCTATAACAGGGTTCGATTGTATATACAATGACTTGGGTCTCAGACAACCTGTCCATAGTGTCTGTCCACATTGAAGGTTGTACAACTTGTAACAGCTGTCATGTGTTCTGAATTAGAATTTGTTTACTGTAATTATTTCCCAAAAAGGATGTAAACTACTTATTATAAAAAAATTTGGCATCGAATTACTAAGTTACAAAGTTGAAAACTTTTGCGCAAACTTGGTGCATTTCTTTAATATTTATTAATCATCAATTCAAACCTGAAAACCTAACCTTGCACATGTGAACAACACTTAAACCCAATCTAATAATAAACCTTACAATGCCAAGCCAACATCACAACACCAACTCAAGAATAGGTTTAACAAAATATAAAAAAAAAAAAAAAACTTTCTAGTCTCATCAAATAGACAAACCAAACTTCCACATCCATTATCTCTGAGCAAAACTTACCGAGTTAAAAGTTGGACTTCTACTTGTAGATGGTGAATAACCATATCGCGACGAATACTAAAAATAAACACCAAAATACACCCATTAATTGCCTTAAGTCGCAAACCATTTAGGTGTTACTGAACTCATTAGATGCATAAAAACATGTATTTTTAGAGAAATTTATGTCTTTTGATCTGTAAATTCTATTTTTAGCATTATAAGCTTTACTACAAGACATCTGTTATGCCTAAGGTCAAACCCACACTTTTTGTATATTTAGATGAGTTATATAAAACTATACTGTATTTACTAAATTAATGAAAGTGTTAAGTCGCTTTGCACTTACTTGCGAGTTTTTATAAGCCATTGTTGTGAGATGAAGTTAAAGCATTGGATGTAAGCTGTGAAGGTTGAGTCTGTCTAGAGAAAGTGCGAAACCGAGCGCAACTCAACTCAACCGGTCGCGCAGATGCGAACTCATCACAAACTAAATATAACTTAAGGAAGACGCACTGATTCAGCAAAACATGATTCTGGCTATAAACAAAACCGTACCTGATTTTTTTAAATAATTATAATTTTTTTTAAGTTGAAAAAACCGGAAGTAATTGGAAGTGGCACTGGTAAATAAAAGATTTTGAATAAAAATGTTATAAAAATAAAAAGTAAAAATGTAAATGTTTAGTGAATAAAGATACTTTTCTATCGTAGAAATGAATAATTATTAAGTTTAAAGTTTTTTGAGTTTTCTAACGCGCGCTATCTGGTGATAAAAAGATTTGAAATGCGGAAGTAAATATTTATTTTGTTTTAAACTACTGAAAATATAATGTACCAATTTAATTTACTATTTTAACATATACAACGCAATTAGTTAGAGCAAAATTTTATTT
>JAQFZP010003011.1:0-11562 GCA_034695745.1 Geophilus truncorum | reverse complement strand
GCCCAGTGTGCAGTAACCGGAAATGACGTTTACCCCCAAAGTGGCGAAACCTTATATACGTCTTTCCTCAACCTTGGAATTGCCGATCGATTGTTTAAAAGATGAAAGACCATCGCAGCAAGTTTGGCTAAACAATTTATGTCATATCGAGTTGATAATTGAGCCTCGAATACCGCCTGCTGCTGATGAGTATTTGTTGCATTTGGTGGCAAAATGTGAAAATTTAGAAAGTTTGAGTACCGTATTTTAAATTACAAATTACTTTCGGATGATGTTTTGCGAGAAATGTTTAAGTCGAATTCACTCAGTTCGTTGAGCAAGATTATGTTTTACAAATGTTGTAAGTTCAGTATGAAATCGTTGTCGATGCTGGCGGACTTGCATCCGAATTTGTCCGAATTGATCGTACGGTACATAATTGCGATGATATTTTTGAAGAGGAGTTGGATAATTTGTCAATGCGTATGAAAGGCAAGGCTGTAATGTGCTAAACCAAATGTTTGGGTTATTAATTGATTAATCGCTTTGGATTAACCATTCTCTTATAAGATGCACAGTGTATAAGTTGTTTCACATCTGTTTTTACTAATAAATCAAAAAGTTCAGATAAACATATTTAAAAAAAAAAAAAAAAAAAAGTTAAGTTAGAAAAGCTCGACAGAAATCGCGGTCAAGGAGAAGATCGTTTGTCGCACCTGGCACTACCATACAAATAAACTTGACGATGGACTTTGGAGTACGAACTGCCCTAAGGCAGTTACCATTTCCTCATGGAGTGTAACCAAATTTAACCTTATCTTCTCATGGAGATCATTGTAAAAAAGTTCACTCATCACGCATGTCTGAACACCGGAATCAAACATGGCAACGAGAGACAGCCGTCCAGTGCGTTTTTTCACATCCTCCTCTTCTCAGAAACCTCATAGACCGGTTTGACAAACTTTCTCAATTCACCCGGAGACAACATGACAAAATTCAAGTCGAAAATTTTTCTTTGCTCACTATTTATCTGCGAGAGCGATGAGCGAATGAAGACGAGATTTTATGCAGTATAAAGAGACGCATACTCACACGCAACTGGTCGCTGGCCGTTCGGTTCCGTATTTGTAGAACTTATTTTGGGCCTCTTGGTATGGGAACGCTCTTTCCGACTGGCCCTTTGTCGTTTCCCAAAGCCGGTCCATTGCATAAAACAATGAGGACACAGTGGTTTCCCGCTCTCTTTATCAATGACATACGGTTCTTACGATTTAACCGCCACAAGTCAGCATGGGAGGGCAGTACCGGTAATGTTAATAAATTGGTTTGTTGTAAAGTCTTCCATTAAATCCAGAGCTAAAGTAGATAATATCGTATGTGATGAAAATAAAAGTTGAATTTAGTTTTACTTACGAAAACAAATTGCCATTCCGGTTTTAAGTTGGTCGAAATTCCTATGATTTGAAAGCAAAGAGCTTTGAGGGAAAATATTGTTTCTACAGGCATTCGGGGCATTTTGTTGAATTGGTTGAAAATTTCATGTGTGGCAAATGATTCGTTGGTTTTGGCAAAATTTCGTTCGGAATAAAATATTTTTGTTTCTTGTATAGATGTTTTAGACAAGCGCCATCTGTTGGAATTATTGAGAAAATAACTGTATTACGGAATCCCCGAAATACGGTATTCAAATACGGTACCATAACGTTTTTAAACTACCAAGTGTTTCACAGTCAGAAATGTCGTTTGTTAACTTTTTTGGTAACATAAAATTATTATATCAACAATTCTTTAATTTTATTATCATTGAGAACATCTACAATTAATTTTAATATAGAAAAATCCTTCGTTTTTTCATATCTCACAATACAAGTAACAATTTTGTATGTTAAATTGTCACATTTATTGTGCTTTTTATAATATTTTAAGAGGTTTATGCATTTTCTTAATAAAAGTGATGATGTAGGCATTTTCGAATTAAATGTTTTATGTCATATAATATTTTTTTATGCATTTATTCAGGCTCTAGTCATTATTAATTCGGTTGACAATATGAAGAAAAGGTTTTGCATACGATATTGATTATTGATATACGATCTGATAAAACATAATTATAATAAAATACAATACGAATAATTTCGAAACATTTTATAAATCACAAACAACGTTCGAAAACAGTGAAAATTGAAAAGCCAATCATAATGGCCATTATTGATCCGGTGTTGCAGAGAAGTTTAATAAGTGATATTTTTCTTTCTTCTCTAATTACTTCTCTGATATTGCTATTAATAGTATATTTAAACGTGGCTTCACGCTCATGCTTATAAAAATTAGCTGTTAGCATTTTTGAAGGTTTAAATATGGTTTCTTCGCAGCGTGGTTTGCACGAACAAAAATAGTTTTTTGGATTGGTGTTGAATTGAGTTTCCAAATACAGTTTCCATGTATTTTTAGCTGCACTTTGAGTTTGACAAAGAGGTAAATCACTTTTTTTCATAAATGGTAATCTAATGAGATGATATCACAAGAAAACTAGTACCGGTACTGTATTTTACGTGTACGTTATGCAGAGAAACTTACTTGCATTTCAACTGTTTTGTTTTTAGTTGATTATCGTAACATTTTTTTTCACATGCAGAAACTTTGCTACTTTCTTCGCACTTACTTCTAGGAGTATTTATTCGAATGAACTGATAGAAATACAACCAAATTAAATTACCAATTTATTTTTAAACAATACTACAAGTTTACTGTTTGCCTACTGATGTCAACTACTTCACCATTTTCGGTCGAGTAAAAAATATACTTGGGATGAAAAAACTGATTTTGT
Organism: Geophilus truncorum; assembly: GCA_034695745.1. Lineage (NCBI taxonomy): Eukaryota > Metazoa > Arthropoda > Chilopoda > Geophilomorpha > Geophilidae > Geophilus > Geophilus truncorum. The sequence continues at coordinate 8,756 of JAQFZP010003011.1, read as the reverse complement.
GGTAGAATGAAATGCTGGAATTTAATACAAGAGACAAATGGTCAAATGTATTGATTAATAAGCTACATACACATATTTTGTAAATTGTGTAATTTTTTGGATAGCAATATGAAATATCTCACTGGTAAATTTGTGCTGCATTTGTATTTGTCATGTACAATATTGATATATGTAACTAACAAAACGTTCAATCTCTGAGAAAATGGCAAATCATCTGCAACAGAAATAAAACCCATATTTTTCTTCTAAGAATTTTATTAATTTTCATTACCTTTCTTAAATGCAGTGCAAAGGCCAAACGCTGTTGACAATGTAAATACGTTGAAAGAAAAAATTGTTCGGTCTCCATCCTATTTAATTATGTTTATGACAATTACCAAACATTATCTTACTAAATGCCAAAGAATTGCTTACTTTGCTTCTGTTTGCGTTATCATCATTAATATAACCTTCTAACATTGAAGAAGCATTCCACAATTCCATTGGTTTATTTGCAAATATCGAGTTTTTGTGAAGTAAATCGTGAAGCTTGTATTCCCAACAACTAGTGTTTAACTTTTTAGCTAAATCTTGTTTAGCACTTGTAATGTGGACACTATCTTCACAAGTTACAATGAGAGGAAACTGAATGATATCGTCTCTGACAAGATCGACAGTTCTTATGAGTGGATAATGAAGAAAAGTCTGAGTCATGTTCAATATGCAACAGATTGTAGCAATGATTAATAGTGTTGTTACAATCCGCTTCAACGTAAAGTGTCTCAGTTTAGTTTTATGGCTACTTTTGACTTCAGTTATTGCTGTCTTGATTTGAATCTCCAACTCTTTGTTTACAGTTTTTTTACTAAAAAATCTTTTGCAACAGTAAGCAACTATTTCCACAATCGTTATACAAGATATGCCGAAATAAAGTCCTAGATTGCCACCCATGTCGCATAGAAGTGAGATTACGTCATAAGAAAACCGCTCTATCAAAGTGCGAATGTTGGCATTATCTATGTAAACTTCTAGCATTAAATCACTATTGATCGGTGTTCGATCGTATACAGCAATGACACGTTCTTCGTCACACTTGTTCTTGCACTTGCAGTGTGGTATTGGATTTGTGCTCAAGATGAAATCTTCGAACATTTTTAAGAGTTGAAAAAGCTCACTACTGTTATTGCATTTAGTAAGATTTCGAGCCTCATAAAATGGGTATCTGCAGTTGATTTTAGCCAAAAAGCAACGACGTAAACAACTATCTAAATTATTATTGCAAGGATTTCTCTTAGCATTGACGAAGTGATACTGCGAGAAAAAATGATTAGTCTTTTGGCATTTGATTTGAGAAAGCCAAATCTTATTTCTTACTTTTAGAATATTAATAAAAGCTTTGTGTTTAAAAAGAACATCCAATTCTTCTGTTAATGCATGAAATGTATGATAAATTTCAGAAGATGAATCGATAATACTCTATAAATGGAAATATTATCATTAAAACTTGTATCAAAGTACCGTATAGACTACATTAAGATCACAATAAATCGTACGAAGATTTTGTTGCACAATTTTGATAACTTCAGTTTGACTACCATCTTATAATCAACATTTCCATAGGGAAAATAGATTTCTATATTGAAAATAAAATTTATCAATTATTAGATAGGGTACTGGTACTAATATTTATATATTTTGGTTTTTTACCACTTGAAACTTGTACAGCTGGATGAACAAGAGTGTCATATGCTTTTATTGTCATGTTAGAGCGTTCTGTTTTCTGCAAAAGTTTTTTTGGGTTAATTAAGCTCGATTACACTCTAAATCTTAAAACGATATTACCAATGCTAAATACGCATCAGCAACATAATTATGAACATTCATATATTTGTAGAAATTGTCGAGTTCAATCAAATTTACTCTGCGGAAATCAACTGCACAATCGTCCGAATCATTATTCTGAATAATTACACCTCTGAAATCCAGAAATTCTTGCGTAACGGGTGGATAAAAGTATAAATACGGTACAGAACCGTTGAATGTTTCGACCACATTTGCATCTACCACTGTTGGTTCACTTACGTAATATAAAATTCTGTCGAAAATTTGATAAAAACTTGCGGCACAAATTAAAATTATTAAAACGTAGAAAATATTAAAAACATTTTTCCCTTTTTGCGATATTTTGCTCAAAGTTTTACATAACTGTGGAGTTTCATCTTCATGTGACAAAATTTTACGAATAGTGAAACGTAATTTAAATTTTCGAAAATATGGAAATCTTTTAAGTTTAGATGTAATATCCATTTCTTTGTCAGAAATAATAATAGAAAAAATATCACCAATAATTCCAATGAAATTTATGTGAGTATCTGGATTAGGTACCGTACGTACTTACATTTTTACTCCTATCTCACTGTATACGAAGCAATACTGCTTAATATTTGTAGACCAAAAAACCATAAAAGTCAAGATCTATAATCTTCTAAGAGTTATTACTAGGAACTACGGTGATTATCATCTCATGGTGAATTATTAATAACAACCAACACAAAACTCAATAAATTGACTTGAATTCATGGAGCAAATATTATTACTGCATCACATAATCGTTAAATTTAATGTTAGGAAAAATTCATCAAAACTTTATTGATAAATAATTAAACAAATGATGTTACGTAATATAAGCAAAACTCAATAATTCGGCGTAAATGATATTTTATGTTAAAGTATACGGTACCTACATTTTACGATTTTTTTTAAACCAACTATTACGACAAAATTCATTTAAAATTGATATTAATTTATGATTTTATTTCAACATCTAACTTTTCATTTTAAATAAAATCCTTCAATGCTGCCATATCAACATTTATCCACGTTTGCAACGATGCCTCACGTAAAGGATTATTCAACTCCATCAAAGCGTGTAAAGCCTCGTTAGTAATTTCATTACAATAGACTTCTGAGAGATTTTAAATGCGCGAGTGGATTTTGAGAAATCAAACTCAAAGCAAAATCACCGCTAAACGCTACAACATATTCAACTTCTAATGATTGTAAATGAAGACAATTCATTAGTAACAACTCACGTACCGTACCGTACCGTACCGTACCGTACCGTACCGTACCTCTTTCTCATGTTGGATCGATTCTTCCGCACTGAGGAGTTTGAGTTGGTCTGACGCAACGAATCGCAAGTGAAGGTCTATATCTAGATGAATGAGATTCTGTAAAGATAATCAAAGGTTAAATAATATAAAGAGTGTTTATCATTGTTTTTTCTTACGTGTCAAAAACGGACGTTTTCGCGCTGATTACAAAAAGACCCAATTTGCTCTTTGGTGATCTTTGGTGAAATGAGCCAAGTCGAATATTTTTCTGGTTTTGGAAGTAAGAAAAACATTTGTCGGAAACTCGTACAGCCCAATCTCGTCGCGCATTTCGTATACTGTAATTGGTTAATTAACATCGGAGCTGTAATTTAAAAGTAATAAACAGGGTAAATAAATGCAATAAAATGTTGAAAAAATTTAGTCTACAGTAAGTTTTTTTATCAATAAAGTGATATTTTGAAAATTTCAAAAGAAAATAGTATTTATCACTTCATTGACGAAACCTTTATCTTTCTTACAAAGTTTTGCTGTTTCATGTTGTAGAATATATATGTGCTTTGCCACTGTTTTTAAACACATAAGCTCTAACGATATACCGGCGTTCGCAATTTTTTTCGAGGCATTTTCTTAAATCGGAGTTACTGTGAATCGAGATGGACAGGATTAGATATGCCTAGATTTTCTAGTGTGAACATAGTATTTTAACTCTTAAGTATTCTACCTTGCGTAGTATTATTGTTGCCAGTGTCACCGACCAATGCAGATTAATGCAGATTAGTCTGCATAGCTGACGTCAGAAAGAGCGGGGAGGGGGAGAGGTGGCTCTCTCTGACGTCATCTCAAACCAAGTGACCTCGAGAGTGAGAAAAAAAAAAAAAAAAAAAAAAAACTTTTTTTTATTTTTTAAATTTAATTTTGAGAAATTCGTCTAACTTAACACTAGTAAATTCATAGCTTAAATCAAGATGCAAATTTTCATCTTTTACAAATTCATCTAAAGTCAATTTATCCACATTTCTACACCCATTCAAAATCACATTCCACAACTTATTATCCAAACTCATCAAAACCGTTAAAGAGTCATTAGAAAGATTATAACAATTTCTAACACTAAGACATCTCAACTTATCCAGTGGATTATAACAAATCAAATTCAAAACAAAATCATCGCTAAACGACTGAACATTTTCAATTTCCAATAATTCTAAATCAAGACAATTCATCAGCAACAAATCCAGTATCTCTTCCGGTACGTGTTCGTCTTTCCAAATCGTAACGTGTAACTTGAAGCTTTTTAAATTCTCAAATTCAACATGTTGAATCGGTTCCTTCACGTCCTCACTGTAACAACTCTCGATTTGTAGCTCGAGAAACTGCAACGCCGGACAACAACGACCGATGACCCCAACATCGACGGCTGAAACGTTGGTCAACGTCAAAGTGGTCAAGTTATGACCCTTCATTATCATCAATAACTCAGAAATATATAAATGAACCATATCTATATATTTGGGAGAACACCATTTGGCTTCAATTTTGAGGTTTCTCAGCTGTGAAAATTTAACCAATTGATGTAAATTATTTTTGGGAAATTTCCAGTTGACCTTGATGCGCGATAAATTTGGAAACGCAGTGAGAAGATTTAAAAAAAGCGGTAAGCAATTGATTTTAAAATGGATGTTTTTAACCGAACTGCTGACCACGTTGTCATCAAACTCGGGAGACTTGGAAATATCGTCAAATTTATCGTGGATGATGTCATTTAGACACTTGAAACTCTTTAAGACGCGTAAACAGCCGTCGATGGTCACGTTCGTTCGAGTGATATTCAGGTAAGTTACAGTCTGTAGTTTAAGGTTTTCGTTGCATAAGTAATTCATTCCCGCGTCGGTGATTTGTTCGTTTTCCGATACATCCAAGTGTTCGAGTGTTAAACTGTGGGTTCCTATGCATTCCAACACAGAGTCGTCGCACGATGTCATTCGTAAATCGAGAAATTCGATTTTTGGAATGTTTGGAATGAGAAGTTTGAATTGGTCCGTTGAAACATGTTGGGAACGGAGGTTTAAATGAACGAGATTCTAAAAATATAATTTAGCATAATTAAATGAATGGTTTAAATTTTATTTTTATTATTTTATATTTACCTGACAAACTGAGATTATGTCGTTGATTGCATCAGAACAACCGAGACCGAAATGAGACACGTCGATGATTTTAGACGTGTAGGTCGTGAGGAAAAGATGTGCGGGATACTCTGTCAGCTTTATTTGATTGTGCAGCAGTTCGTAGAATTCATTAATACATTTGGGAGCTGTCGATATGCAAACATAAAAAAAATTACTAGAAGTTATTCACTTATGATACCTTTATCATCTTTACGTAATCGTGATGCTTCGTGTTGCAGAGTATCCATGTGTTTTGCTATTATTTCAAAACATAAACGCTTTAAGGGTTTTCCTGATTTCCTACGTGGCATTTTGTTGTCGTGGAAAATTTTAGATGTAGCGTTGACCACTGACCTTGCAGTAAACCCCTTAACAGAACCCCCCCCCTCCCCTTGACTAGTCCATTTGCGACCCTAAATTTATCTAGGGGTAGAGAAGTGGTATCGAACAGGAATATGGCACCTTGGACGAATGATCTAACTTAGATCATTCGTCCAAGATGGCACATAGAGTTACGGTACTTGGTTTAGCTTTCACCTGTGATCAGAATCTTGTACGAAACTAGTTTTGTTTGCGATTGTAGGATTTAGGGAAGCTTTAAACACTAAATTATAAAAAATTTCAATAGATGGGAATGGAGATTTAAATGAACGATATTTTAAAATAAAAGTTAGCATAATTAAATGAATGGTTTAAATTTATTTTTATTATTTTATACTTACCTAAATACCTACTTGAAAAACTGAAATTATATGTAGTTGACTCTGTTCCCGTCCAGTTGAAGACATCGTTTCTTGAACCTCGAAGTCGTGCAGAGCCAATGCTGGCTGAAGATGTCGCTGTAATAACTGTAATGCCTATTTCCATGTAGGAAAACAAATAATTGTGTTCTGTTTTAAATGATAAATATCAATCTTTATTTATCTTGTGTGAAGCAATTAGTTTGTTGAATTTGGATTATCCGATCCGGGTAAGCATAAGCCTGGTTAAATCCAGCAGCAGGAATTCGCAGTATACAGTATAATCCCATAGACACCACCGATTAAAGGTACCCGTAAGATTAATTTTAATCTATATCATAATAGCCAAACAGGTTTTTTGTGACAGTTAAACTGAGAAAACCAGCACAAAAAACCTCACACTTTATACATCATTTGATGGATGTGCGAAAAATTGAAAAATTTGTGAAATGTTAAATAGAATTTGAATTATTAATAAAAAACGTAGACCAATCAAAGCGCTCATTTGTAATGACATCACTTTCAGTGTAGCTGTTGAAGTGATGACATCACACAACTTCCACTTTTATCCCTTCTGTAGTGCACAGGTGAACACCATGGGGTGCCAAATTAGTTTAGAAGGGGTAAACCTGTAGAAAGGTTTTCTTTTCATAGTTTCATATTTGCTCACTACTTGATTATTAATATTTTTTTTTATAAACAATTTATTGAATTTATGTTTTTTTTATTTAAATATTATTTAGTGTTTTTAAATGAATAAAATTTAATATTTGTGTGTACCGGTAGTTCTTATTTCATGTTTTCTGCCACTATGTTTGGTCTGTCGTTTTATGTAGCATAGAAAATTGTTTTTTACAGTATGTGAAATTTACACATACTTTTTATTTTTGGTATAATGCAAATTTTTAATTCCATTTATCTATTTTGTATTTGAAAAATAAAAGCTTAAAATAAGCTTAAAATTTAACCCTATAAAAAAATTCAAAAAAAAACTATCACCTAAATTTAAATCCCAAAAATGTTTTTTTTTTAAAAAGTGAAATTCCAAAATTAGTATGAGGAGGTCGCGAAACTTATTTAAGTATAAAATTGTATAAATGTTGTCGTCAAAGCTGATTGAACGCTGTTTATATAGCTTGACCAGATGATCACTGTTCAAAGCTAGTTAATTTATATACACAGGTGTGTGCAAACATAACCTCGACTGGCTAGGTGCGAAAATTCGAAAAGACGCAATCCACTACTTTTGGGCACCCGAAGGTCTAAAAATACATTAGTGCGTGTAGATATTTACATTGTCAATGTTAACCCCTGTCCTACCTTTTACAATAAATAAAACAGATAATGAATTGACAACTCTTAAAGAGAGCAACTATTTTGTATTTGAAAAATAATAGCTTATTATGACAAGCATCTAAATACTTAAAATTTAACCCTATACAAAAAAAAAAAAAAAAAATCACTTTAAATTTAAATTCCAAAAGTGGTTTAAAAAAAAAAAAAAACAGTAAAAAATTCCCAAAAGGTCATTCGTAAAATCCCATCGTTAACTTGACATTGTACCTCTTAGCCCCTTCCTGCAATGGATGATTGTCAAAATGCTGCTTAATCACATCATTGATATTCAACGCCACTGTCAGCTCTGTCAGCGACGGAATTTTCATTAAATCCTCGACCCCAGTTGGCCCCAACAAATTACAGAACTTCACATTCAAATGCTTCAATTTCCTCTTTTGCATGAACCACGCCATTTCGGAAGCAGTTTTGTTACTAAACCCGTTACATCTCAACAACTTCAACGTATCCAAATGCGGACACATCTCGAGGATCCTGAACAAATAACCGATGGAGATCCACGCGTCCTCCGTGTCGGAGATGGTCAAAGAGGCTAAAACTGGGAAAATAGAGTTGTCCAAATAGATTCGTTCGCAAAATTGATTTTTATCCTTAATTTTCTTGTCTCTGTTGGCCACGATATTGATGTCGAGACTGCGCAGATTCCCAAACATCATGAGTGTAGAGAGAATTTTCGGAGTATAGTAACGCGAGGTGATTATAATCGTCGTCACCTTCGGACACGTGTTTATCGCAATATCGAGCTCCTTTTCGATGTTGAGCACGGTGCAGTTGAAGTTGAGGGATTTGATGTTGAACTGTCGCTGTTGGAGTTCGTGGGGCAGAGAGGTTAACCAGCGAGAGTTCGGTACGTCGAAGTCCTCGAAGTGCTCCATGGATCGAAGAATCATGTGGTAACAGTTGTAGCAGTTGGTGGGCAGATCACTTAATTCAATGTGGAGGACGCGGAGGGTCAGTCTGGCTTTCGAGTCGTAATGGCACAGGGCTTCGATGCCCTTTGATGAAATGCCTCGCCACGGGTCAAGTTCGACCAAGGGCAGTTTGGCGATCAGGGGCCACGCGTCTTCGTCTACGTCGGAATCGAAAAGGTCTAGATTCCTGATGTTCGGCATAAGGTCGCACATTTTAATAGTGAATAAAACGTCCATGTGGCAGTTATCGGGGAATATTAGGGTTTCGATGTTCTAGAAAAAAAGTTGGTTGGTTAGTTACTGAGTTTCGGTGCTTCACTGCAAGTCTTTTTCGTATTAAACTTTAATAATTAAAGGGATTTTGGATTTGGAGTTTTTTGGGTTTTGTTAGGTGTGTATGATTTTATAGTAACCGGAAATACTAGTTCAATTCGATCTAAATTGACTATTTTAATTTTTTTTGTTTGTTTTGAGATAGGTTTTTAG
>JAQFZP010003010.1:0-11565 GCA_034695745.1 Geophilus truncorum | reverse complement strand
TCTCGGCAAAGAAAAGTGGTTTACAGTTCATTGTCCCTCCAACTTGACAATAAACATTTTTCTTGTGTTTTTTTTTTCATGTTAAAATCAGAAAAAATGTAATAAAATATGATTAATTGCTTCACATTTTATTAATGTGTTTCTCTGGCAATCCGCATTTCCAAGTTGAATCCATGCGTACTTTCCCCCTCGATCTGTAATAAATTATAATTAAAATTATAAATTATATATATTTTTATTTTTTAATGTTATAATTTATAAATGTGATAATGAGGGTTAGAGACAAATGCTGTCACCAGGTTGTGAATTTTTCATGTTGAAGTGAAGTGCTTCGCCCCCTTGTGGCGAAATTTTAAAACAAAAAAATTATTCGTAATTTAATTAAAGAGAATAAGTTAAAAATGTTGTCACCAGGAGAAGAAATTGGAAATTTCACAGTAGTTAGAGAAATTATTTGTCACCAGGAGTCGAAACTATTACAGTATTGATATCACCAGGTGGTGAATGTGTCATTTTGGAGTAAAGTGCTTTGCCTCCTTGTGGCAAAATTTAGAAACAAAAAACTTATTTGTTATTTAAATGGTGGAAATGTTACAAATTTTGTTACCAGGTGATGAAACCGAAAAGTGAAAATTTAACAAATGTTAAAAACAATTTCTGTCACCAGATGGCACATTATTTACGTTGGATTTAAGGGCTTTGCCCCCTGCTGATAGAATTTATAACTAAATATTTGTTATTTAATTAGTAAAAAATGAGTTATAAATATTATCATTAGGTGGCAATACTAAATTTTAATTTTAATTTTGTTATTTAAGTGAAAAAAAATTGAGTTTTATATTTGGTCAATAGATGACAGCACTAAAAACATGGTTTCCTGCTGTGATACTAACCTGCAGGTTTCGAGGCCAAGGAAGCATTCGTTCGAATAAGCTTTTCCATCAGTTCCACAAACCGGATCCGGAAGTGGAGAGCAGTATTCTTTGCATCCAATTTTAACACCTCGAAGACAGAACGCTAAAGGCACTTCAAAGACATGTTTTCTTTAAAAAAAAAAATAGTATTACTTAAATTTATCAATGATATGACGTCATCTTCAACTTATTCACAAATATTTTTTTTAAATTTTTTAAATTTTGCCACCAGACGTCTCTATTCCTAATTTCACTTTTGCCCACCAAAACTTTGGGAGCGCTAATTAGACTGAAAGTTTTAATTTCTTTTAAATTTTGCCACCAGACGTCTCTGTTCCTAATTCCACTTTTCCCCACGATTAAACTGAGAGCGCTAATGACGCTAAAAGGTTAAAATAGTATCAGAAGTGGTATTTTTATTGTTTCAAACGGAATTTAAGCCTAATATAATATAATATAATATAATATAATATGGATATATAAAGTTCTTACCCGCAGTTTTTGTTGAACATATGGCATTCGCTCATGTACAAAATGGCGTCGGAACCGCAAACTGGTTTTAAACCCGCTTCAATTGGGCAGTTAATGTCGCAGTAGGCCGTCATTCTGCACAAAGTTTTCTTTACGGGCACCACGCGACGTCTGGAAATAAAGTTTTAGTGACTATAATTTATATTTTAATCGAAATGATAAAATATAAAAATCACTTTCGGTGTACAGTTGCATTAAAATTTGATTTTTTATAAAGTTGAAGTTGGGAGTCAAATGTAAAGCTGAAGTGGATTTGAAAATTATTTAATTGTAGAAAATTAAAATATCGATTAAAACATCGATATTTAGTCGATTTAAAAAAGTTATATATATGTTTAAATTTTCTAAATAAAAACATCGATTACAAATTCGATTTCAAAAATCGTAGAATATCGAAAAATTCGATGTAAATATCGATTAAATGTAAAATATTTACGAAAATCGATAAAAATATCGACTAAACAAAATAAAAATCGATTTATCATTTTAAAAAAAGAAAAATATCGAGATAATATCAAACATTTACGAAGAATCGATAAAAATATCGACTAAATATCAAATATACACGAAAAATCTATGAAAATGTCAACTAAATAAAATAAAAAGCGACTTCACATTTTTAAAAAAAGTAAAAAATATCGACTAATTCGATGCTAAAAATCGATTTCAAAGACCATCACACCCAACTTTCCCACCATAAAACAACTTTTCTCATCGCACAAATCCAGATGCCACTCAAACGCACAGTGACAACACTCATTAAATCAAATAAATCCACTTTTACGACCGGTCCACCCCGATCAAGGTCATCACTACCCCACAATCTAAAAATTTCTATCATTTTCATACTTAATTGTGTAGTCTTATAAAATAAAAACTTTTAATACATCCGACCGGTCGCGACCGACCAGAAACAAAAATAGAAGTACCGTACATGGACATCACTTAATCAAAACCCATCTATAAATTACTATTGCGCATGAACCAGTGCGGTTAAAAATTAGTTCCCCATCTCGCCAGTGGTTGTCGCCATGTGATGTCCTTTTTACTTCCAGTGTATCTATCTTACCCACAAGTCCTCTTCTTCATTTCGCAGGCGCTCGGGTGCACGTTGCCGTCGGAACCACAAACAGGCCCGTCGCCTGGGGACGGAATTGGGCACTCCTCTGGACAACTATCCGCTCTGTTGAGGTTATGACAGATTCCATCGTGCGCCCGGTTGATGCCTTTTTGACAGGAAGCGACGCGAAAGGCGCATTCGTTGTTGTACGTCCGGCCGTCCGAACCACAGATCGGATTAAAACCGGCACCGCACGCCCCCTGGTTGCATTTTTCCAAACGTGGCCGACAGAAATCGAGGGTCGTTATTGAAACGTCTTTGTTGAGACTCCTGAAAAATGGTTTTAAAAAAATTGAAATTTGTCGGTAGATGGCGCTGTTTAAAGTTATTGGATTTTTAAATCAGTCCATTAGAAGTAAATCCCAGTCGAAACTATTTGTTTCCGGTTGTTCATTTCCAACTTCCGCAACTCAAAAGTCAAGTTAATTCTAGATTTCAACCTCACTCTGAAACCTAAACCGGTAACTAATCACTACCTGGGTCATGACCCATCATCCCACCAAACCGGAAGTAGCTTCACAACAAATATTAAATCATCACTTTTCACAGACGAAACCCCAAATTTGAGATTCCCAGGTCACGGTCAAAACAGTTGCCATAGCAACTCATAATTCCCCAAATTGCCAGTAGATGGCGTGATTTCTCTCCAAAGTAATAAAAATTTGAAATTAAAAAAACTCAATTTTTTTCTTAACAGTTATTACCCTTAATTCCACTTACCCACAATGCAACATCCTCATCTCGCACTCGCTTTCGTAGAGATACCCATCGCTGGCACACACTGTTTCATTGGCCCATATTTTGCACTTGGCGGGACATCCGTATCGATTCGCTTCGTTTCCTGTAAGATAAGCGCATTTCCGGGTCAGTAAATGCAACTTCCGGTGATTGTTTACCCTACTGACCGAGACAGAACACCATAGGCACTTGAAATACGTGTCTCCTGCGATTTTTGGAAAAATAGTTTGAGATTAGTGTTAATAGATGGCGTTAGTTAAAAGTTAAAATTACCCGCAGTTTTGTTGTCGCATGACGCAGTTGTTGGTGTAAATCCGGCCGTCGGAGCCACAAGCCGGATCGTACCATTTGCTACAATGGTCTAAACAGTTTTTGGTACTTTTACAGTGGATGAAAGATGCAGTTGTCACTTTCTGACTAGAAAAATTAATCCTTTTTACTGTATTTCAAAGTGATCAAACTTTATATATATGTTGTTTCACAACTCTACATATAGGGGTCAGCGCCACACGTGGTGAAATGCTGAACTGAATTTGGAGCCGATCAAAGAAGCACAAGTTATGCAAGTACGATGTGATTGGTTTGTGATTGTTGTGGTTACCGGGTTAAACAAAGTTCAGCCAATCGCGACGCGGATTTTACTGTGCTGCGATTGGTGTTTGTTTCGTAGACCGCAAAAATCTCAACTCAACACGAAGCTTAGCGCTCCAAGCGGCAGAACAGTAAATTATGATAAATGACTGGTGAGAATTGGCAGCAAACAGATTTAACTGCGCATGCTCAAAAGTCAATCATTTTCTGGATTGTCATGGTTACCAAGCAAAACAACAAAGATTTTTGTTTCTCTTGCTCCATGCATGGCACTTAACGAGCGAGTTAACATGGAACCCATTGACAGACTTCTTTTTCGACTTATGACGTCACAATATTACTTACCCACAAGTCTCCAGTCGCATCTGGCATTCGCTTCTATAAACATTGCCATTAGAGGCACAGACCGGTCTTTCCAGGAAACCTCTGATGGGAGGGCAAGAGGTGGGGCAATTCTCCTTCGATGACGTCACATTGAAGCACGCACCGGGATGGGCCAAGCGGATGCCGGTAGCGCACGCTTGTTGCGCCCACTTGCACTCGTTGTCGTACGTGATGGCGTCCGTGCCGCATACCGGATCGAAGTGGCCGTAGCAGAAAGCCGTGCACGACCTACCTTTGACCTCTACGCAGTGCTTCAGAGACGGAAGTGCAACAACTGTTGGTCGGCTGTGGAAAAGAGATGCGATTAGAGTGAAAGTAGTAGTAAAGGGGTCATTTTGGATTTATGTGGATTGACACCTGGTGGTGAGAAATGGGACTAGAAATGTGTGTTAAAAGGTGTTTTAGATTGAGTTGAAATGAGCTGTCATTTTGAATTTGGTGAGGAGTGGTACCTGGTGGTTTAAAATGGTACTAGAACAGGGTTAAATAGTGAAAATGGTGTTTTTGGGGGGTTTTAGGTTGAGTTGTAATAGGCAGCCATTTTGAATTTGGTGTGGATTGACACCTTGTGGTGGAAAATGTTACTAGATTGTATTAAGTGGAAAATGGTGGTTTTCAGGCTGTTTTGGGTTGAGCTGTTCAGTTGTAAAGGCCTAGCCATTTTTAATTTGGGGTAGAGTGACACCTGGTGGTTGAAAATGGTACGGTACTAAAATGTCTTAAATAGTGGAAAATGGTATTTTTGGTGTGTCCACTATTAAGTTAATTTATTGATTTGTAATGGGCAGCCATTTTGAATTTAGGGTGTCGGGACACCTGGTAGTGGAAAATAGTATTAAAAAGGTTAGATATGGTTATGGAGATCTATAAATTTAGCTGTTTATTAAATGTGATATTAAAAAAAATTAAAATAAGATTTTGATATTGTTTCTTGGTTGTTACGCACATTATAAAATTAAATATTGAAATTCTGATCAACTTTAAAGTTTTGAGTGATTAATTAAATAAAATTTTAGTTGTTTATCGATCTAATTTACCAAAATTTAATTACTTTTATAGCTACAAGTTAAATGTAATATTTTTTTCCTAAAAAAAAAAAAAAACATTAAAAATCTCAAAAAGTGGTATTTTCTTGCTTTTATCACCACAATTAGTTCCCAAAATCACTTCCTTATAACAATTTTGACTTTTTCCTAATAATTAACTCAAATTTTAACATTTTCCTTAAAAATTCCTTTAAAAACCAAACTTAGCTGACCTTCATGTTTTTCTAGATAAACCACAAATGATTAATCAATCTGACATCATCATTTTGTACCTGATACCATAAAAAAATACCATTTTGACCTTTTTCATTCCTGGATCACATTTCATAATTCATCATACAAAGCACCATTCTTCATTTTTTCACTTTTTTCACTTAAAATGTCAGAAACAATTACATAACACTTTTAAACCATGAAAATCAGTAATAACTAACCTTAAATGCAATTTACTTAGCAATAAATAACTTTTTTACAATAAAAACTGACACAAAATAACCTGAAAGGTCATTCATTTCCCACAATTCCTCATTTTTAAGTGTTTTTAATTATGTAATGAAAGGTAAGTCATGAAAAGTTATGAAATTGAGTTTTTTGAAAGGTAGAGATTAAAAGGTTTACCCAGAATTCCTTTGTGGGTAAATAATAATAAGAGAACTTAAGACCTAATTTATTCATCCAGAAAGAAAGGTTAGGTAAACACAGTTTTTACCCATAATTCCATATTAAAAAAATAGAAATTACCCACAATTCTCAATCAAATAAATTTTTTTACCCATAATTCTTTTCTTTAACACTAAAAAATTTAAATATTAGATTAAACAAGTGTTTCATTAAAAACAATAAAAATTGCCCATAATTCTCATTTCATAACTACTTGTATTACCAAGAATTCCTTTCTCTACTACTAAAAAATGTTTTAAACATCAAATTATCCACATTAAAAATGCATTTTTATTAAAAAAAAAAAAAACAAAACAAATATCACCCACAATTCCCACAAAATTCTAGAGTAAATACAAAATAATCTACAAAATATCAAATTATCTACACTACATAATGTATTTTCATTAAAAAAAAAATACCCATAATTCTCAAAAAATTTCTTATTACTCATAATTACCACAAAAAACTTCCTTAGCTCTTAAAAAACCCACACAAAATAAAAATTCCATAAAAAATAAAAAATAAATTACGTATAATTTTCACGAAAAATGATCTATTACCCACAATTCTCACAATAATTTAAAAAAGGACGCATTACCCACAATTCCTACAATAACCAACACCCAAAACACCCACACAAAATAAATATTTCATTAAAAAAAAAAAAAAAAAAAAAAAAAAAACAAAACCCATAAATCAAAAACCAATTACCCACACCCCCCCCCCCCAAAAAAAAAAAAAAAAACTTAACCCACATCCATTTTCGTACCCCCTGCCCCGAAAATACCCCCAGAACTCCCAGAACCCCTAGTAAAAGCCATAAACCCAAATTTATCCCATCATAAACAAGAACAAATGCCACTTACCCACAATTCCGTCTTCTCAACTCGCATTCGCTCGCATAAATAACTCCGTCGGATCCACAAACGGCGACGGATCCAATTTCCCGGCACTGCCTGGGACACTCTGCACCCCGAACCACACCTGGAACGAGAACCACGAGAACTTGACCTCGACCTTGATCCCGGGAAGCGAAAGCGAAACAAAACAAAGAAAAAGCGCACGTTTTGCAGGGAAGTGGTAATTATGGCGTTGGGAAAATTCCCACGCCCCCTGTAGGTCAGGTGACGAAGATGACCTCGTGCGTGGACGAGGTATTCCCCCTCTTCAAGGTGAAGTAAAAGTTTGAGGTCGTTTGCCCCTCCTTCGCGCTCAACGGGTTAAATAAGAGCGATCAAGGGTGATGGGTAGAGGGAAAAGGTGGAACAGATGGCGAGTGCGGACAAAAAACAATTGTACCGGGTTTTAATGAGTTTTGGACGATTTTTGCGTGGGTTTAGTCGTGAAAAAATAATTTTTTTTTTAAATTTGGTTGTATTCTATTTTTCAATAGTTTTGATCGATTTTTTTTATTTTTAGTCAATTTTTTAACGGGTTTGCCCGATTTTCATTGATTTTTTTTATCCTTTTAACTGTTTTTTGAATTTAAATCGATTTTTTATTCAGTTTTTAACAGATTTTAGGTTATTTAATCCATTTTGTGGTTTCATATCGAGTTTTCTATATTGAACAATTTTAAAAATATCAGTTTTAATCGATTTACAACAATCTCTAATTGATAAATTTCCACCAATTTCAATCCAATTTCACTAACCATAAATTTCATCGATATATCAATAATATCAAGTCGAAAACATCGATATCTTAGAAAATTTCACCGTATTTAACAAAGGTAGTCAAATTCGACAAATCGTTATTCCCCAATCTCCGGTAAAAAATATTTTAAAAAATCACAAATCCCAAAAAATCGACTAACCAAAACCACCACCACTAAAAAAAATCGATTAAAAAAATCGATACTCAACTTCAACTTCACCTCCAAATCCTTAATCCTTCCGCTTTTCCTACGAAACCAACAAACCCCGATAAACTTCTCACCTCTTCAACACTTCAACCAAAATCTCAATCCCGCCCCCGCCATCTGCCGGCACATTCCGCAACTAATCCCCACACAAGCTCTTCCAATCACCTACAAAACCGCCATTAAAAATGGAAAAATCCTTACCGACTTGCAAAACAAGGAGGAAAGCGATGTTCCACCTGTTCATGGCGCCGAATTAACTGACCACATCTCATTCAATTGCCTTTTATATTTCGTGGCGACCCGAGTTTCGTGGCCCGCGGCGTCACATTTCGTGACGTCACTCGACTCGACATCAACAGATGGCGCTCTCAACGGCCAATGGCGGAATTTCATTTTTACGTTCTGAGAGAGAAAGAAATAAATAAATAAAAAAATAAATGATTATAAATAGAAAAAAGAAGATTTTGGTCTGTAATTGGTCCGGTTCCGTTAGATGTCAAGGTCATTTTAGGCTTTTGATTTTTTTTAATGGTTAGCGCCCTCTGGTGATTCCGTTTGGATCGGATTTATGTTTGTTTTTAATTTTGTGTAATTTGAGATGTTGTTTAGGGATTTTTTGATTGTGACTAAGCGTCATTTTTGTTTTGTAGTCATGGTAACAAATAAAGTGATAGTTTTTGGCTTTTTTAAGAGTGAAGTTGAGGTTTAACGCTATAAACAATTAGATTTTTGTTTTTTGTGTGTATTTTAAGAAAAATGTACAAAAAAAGTTTAAAAAATTGAATTTTTAATGAAAATTAGTTGCACTTTGTTTGTGTTGCTGTGGTAACCGATAAAGTGGAAATTTTTGATATTCTTTGGTTTTTTGGGAATAAAATGCTACATAAACAATTATATTTTTGTTTATTTTTTTATATAAATTTCAAGAAAATTCGAAAAAAAATTAAATTGAGATTTTAAGATAAATTCAGAGGTATTTCACACGGTTTCCGTAGCAACCGTTACGAACTACCATTATTTTTGAATTTTTCACTTAAAACTTGACAATACACCACGACTTACCGATGAATAGAGGATAATTGCTGGATTAAACTCCACAAACATCAAAAACTCCATTTCCTGTTACCATAACAACCGAAAACTCACCGCCAGCCATTCCTTTACTCGTTACCGTGACAACAATGTTCAAACAACCCTCAAAAGCCTCAAAAATCTTCACAATCTTTGCTCAAAACCACTTTTTATTCGCTTGCACGCCACTTAAACTCGAAATTACTCTTCAAACACAAAAAAAAAACTAAAAACTAACCCTAAAAATGGCAGCATCCGTTTGTTTCCATGACAACGCCCGAAGCAACGAAATTCGGGGCAGCAACCGATGGAGAGGTTCAAGATGTAGCTTCGGGTTGGAAAATGCAAAGCGAGAACGATAGGGTTAACCCGGAACCCCTGGGAGATGAAAACCGGAACCATTCCATCCCAGATCCGGAATTACTTCCGGAAACGCCGGAAACGATCACCATGGGTCTAGAAGAAGGGGTTGAAGACGAAACCCAGAACTATTCCGTTCCAGAGCCGGAATTAGTTCCGGAAACGGTCACCATGGATCTGGAAAAAGAAGTTGAAGACGAAAGTCTGAAAACTTCCGTTCCAGAACCGGAATTAGTTCCGGAAACGTCCCAAACGGTCACTAAAGGTGTGAAAAAAGGGGTTAGAGGAGATGAGAGCGTGGACCGGAAGTGTGCAAATATTTGTATCAATTACGAGCCGACGAAGAGGCTTTTTCAAACCGGAAGTAAGCTGGGTATTTCCGGATTGCAGTATTTGGTTAAGGCTCCAGAGTCGGACGAAGAGGATTCGAGGGTGCCGAGAGCGATGTTTTGGACCCGGGAAGAGGTTGGAACGTGGATAGAAGCCATTGGGTTTCCGCAGTATAAGGTACAGTAGTATGGGTTGGAGGGTTGAGGGTTGTTTATCAAGTTGAAGTGTTTGAAAATAGTGTTTTTGGTGGTTTTTATCGATTTTATAAGTTTAGATTTAGTATTTGTTTTTTTTTTTTAAGTTGGGATTGATTTTTGGGATTTGAATGTTTTTAAAATTTATTTTTAGGTTTTTTAAAGGTTATTGTGGATTTTTAAAAAAATATTTTGGTAATTGAGGTTTTTAAGTGACATTTTTGAAAATCGATTTTAGTAGATTTGTCAAGTTTTAATCGATAATTTCTATTTTTAAAATCGATTTTAGTCGATTTTTTTTAAAGATTTTTGTTAACGTCTTTTAAAAATACGTTTTGTATCGATTTTAGTCGGTTTTTTAAAACTTTTTAAAGTTTTAATCGATAATTTCATTTTTTTAAACCGAGTTTTCAATTTTTATCAGTTTGTGTAATCGAGTTTTTTAAATGACAATTTTTTATCGATTTTAGTAGATTTTTGAAAACATTTTCAAGTTTTAATCGATAATTTCTTAGTTTTTAAACAAATTTTTCGATATTTACCTATTTTAGTCGATTTTTAGATAATTTTAATCGACTCAAATACAAATTTTCACTTAAAATCGATTTTCGTGTATCATTTCATATTTTCTTATTAATTTTACAATTTTTATAATTTTCGATTTTTTTAAGTCAATTTTAATAAAAAATTTTATTATTTTGAAATTAAAATTCAAAACTTTCATTCGACATATCAAATTCTAACTCAACTTTCAAACCACATAAACGATTTTTCTTTTAAAAATAGATTTTTCCCTATTACTCGATTTTTTCAAAACAATTTTCCATTTAAAAAAAATCGATATTTATCGATTTTCACATTTTGACCCCCACTGCACTAAATTACAACTCCACCGCATTCTTCCTAAGAAACACCCCGGAAACCAGATTGAATAAAAAGCAAAAATGTCGCAAGGGTTAAGCATCACTTTCACTGCAACTCACCCTATGGGCAGATATTCGAACGAGGAAAA
Organism: Geophilus truncorum; assembly: GCA_034695745.1. Lineage (NCBI taxonomy): Eukaryota > Metazoa > Arthropoda > Chilopoda > Geophilomorpha > Geophilidae > Geophilus > Geophilus truncorum. The sequence continues at coordinate 747 of JAQFZP010003010.1, read as the reverse complement.
CCCAACACCCAAAAAATTCAAAAAAAATTACTTGTCTTGCACTAAATAATTATATTTACACTCACTCACATTTCAGAGCCCTCTGACGCCCAAATATAGAAATACTGAAAGACATACTTAGACACAGTTGCCAATGGATACCGGAGAAGTTCAGTGACATCTAGTGGTGTGAAGGAGATTGAAATTTGAATCAATAATCGAAATTAGATCAAAAACCTCGTTACTATGAATATAATTTTTGATATTTTCTTAACAAAAAGTTCGTTATAACGAAATTTTGCCGAAAGTTGTCATTATATGACGTTATATTAATGTTAATCCGACTACAAAATTACGTTAATACAACGTTAATACAATAATTCGTTATGACGTAGTTACATTTTTGTTGTTTTTTGTTATTATGTTGCCCAAACAAAATGTCGTTTTCGATAAAAAATTTCGTTATATCGGATAAAAACTCGACATAACGAGAAATTTCGTTATAACGCAGAATCGGATACAACAAAAATCCGTCTACACTCGTTCACTTACATCACGCCAAGTGACTTGCAAATGAGCTTCATGCACCAGACACAATCATCCAATAAATGTTTCCTGACAAACACACACGATAAACCCGCAATCTTCTTCTAAACACATAAAACTTAGTATGCACGCGCGTGTGTGTGTCTGTCTGTCTGTGTGTCCATCTATAGGTTCGGTTATTTGCGGGGCGATTTTCGCCAAATTTTGAAGGAACACGCCCAA
>JAQFZP010003009.1:0-11567 GCA_034695745.1 Geophilus truncorum | reverse complement strand
AAATTATTAAAATCGGACAAGCGGTTGCAAAGAAATCAATGGACAAAATTGGTAACACACACACAAACACACAAACACACACACACACACACACACAAGACGAATGCAATAGAAAGATAGTAATAATAAAAACAACCATTAGACAAAAAAAAGGTCAATGACATTCTTCAATACGTCGTCTGCAAATTTAATGTATCGGCAAAAGAAGTAAAGGCTGCAATACGGAGTAAACTGAACTATGAAGACAAACGAATGAAAAATCAAAGTATATATATTTATCAGTTGCTTTAAGTTAATTATTTGTTATAAATAATATCATTTATTTCTTACAGTTCGAGATACTTCTTGAGTCGACAGACTTAGGGCAGAATTGATATCGGGAATTCAGACGCGATCAATCGCGAGAAAGAGAACTCCGACACGTTATTTCTTCATCCGTTATTTCCAGAGGACGTTTCAGCACGTTCGAAGATCGACTTTCGGCGGCCGAAGCACGCGCTATTCTCTTCCGCTGTGCGCCGCAAGGAACACCGGTGCCCTTAAGGATTGCTGATTTCGTAATTATACATTTTACTCATTGTATTACTTTATATATTTGACTTACTTTTTAATTTATTACGTTAACTTATTGTGTATATAATTACCTTTACGAATTGTTTTGCGTTTACTTTTTAATTTATTACTTTAAAGTACGTGAAAGTAAAACTTCATTGTTAAAACCTCATTGTTATTTTTGCGTTTTGGTTCTTTTTGTTGATTGTATTTCATTCTTGAAAATACATGTGTTCAGAACAATAACTTTTTTGTTTATTTATTGACTTATTTACAACAATGAACATAATTTTATACATTACTTGGAAATTATAAAATTAAAATTAGAAAAATTTTATGAAAAAAAAATGCAAATAAATTGCAGATAATATGTAAATAATCTACAGATAATCTAATATATTTTATTCAAAAAATCTGAAAAATTAAAAATTATTAAATTTTAAATTTGCAGATTATCTGTAAATAGTGACTTCAAAAGTGTGCCAAAAATCTATAGTTAATTTGCAAATTATCTGTAAATTATTTACATATTATCTTCACTTTTTTTTGCAAATAATCTGCAGACTTTTTCAGCAGGGATATTTCATTTAATGAAGCTAGATTCAATATTTTAATCGATTATATAACATCTAGTTCATTTATCCCACCACATTCTACCGCCATTCAAGGAAAAGAGGATCAGATTCCATACGCGCGTAATTTAAACATGTCGGCATACAGAAAATACAAAGTGGAACAACTTAAAGTGTTATTAATTTAACGAGGAGCTTCAACACGAGGCAGAAAGGCAGATTTAATTGAAAGGTAAAGTATAATATATTTACTAAAACAATCTGAATTTTATTTCTAATATTTTTTTTAGACTAGAAGCCTACGATAGAAATCCACATTTCAACACCCAAGCCAATGCAGTTGTTGAAGAATGAGTTGTTTTGTTGTGGCCACATGACGGATACAAGCAAATAACAACTGATTGTCAACATCTTATGTCTACAATTTATACAAGCCAGTTGAAAAGTTATTTTCACCAAAACCAGGAAGATGATGGAGATAAAGTTAAAGCACTGAAAAGAGGAAAACTACTTATGACTGCCGTGAAAGTATAAGCCGTGAGTTTTGTAATTCAAGACCAAACAGCATTTTTCACAGGGTTGGTGTCAGCTGCAATGAAGAAAACGGTAAAATTGCTACTAAATTAAATATATTTTTAAATTCTAAACAACTTATCTCCGTAGGTTATGTAGAACTTCAAGTTAAGCGTGAATGACATCGGAGAAGTAATAAATGCAGATTGCGATTGTCCAGCAGGAAAAGGACCATTTGGTACTGTACTTGCAAACACATTGCTGGTGTTTTACTCGTCATTCAGCACTTCAAGGAAACCGGGGAAGTCCTCATTAGAAAGTCATGCACAGAGAAACTACAAACATTCCACAGACCGGTGTCAGCACACAAAAGAACTTCAATGAAAACCAACAACATGTCAGAAAAAGACAGCGAGTGGGACCCAAAACAAGCAGAGCTTCGAAATTTGCCAGGGTATAACGACTTTTTCAGAAATTTGGTTTTTAATTACTGCTCTGCCACAAGTTCCTGCATATCCTGCTGCAGATATGCAGAGCGCGTGTTTGGATCGTGAGTATTTTTCGCGTCCATTTACAGAATATGGGGTTGATTCAATGGTTAAGGTTTGATAAATCGGTTTGATTCGACTTTATTCTTATCATAACATGCACTTAATCTTATCTAAATTTCAGATTACAGATGATGAGGCGAAACAGTTACAAATTAAAACCAGGTTGCAAACGCAATGCACTGATTGGTTTCTAGCATGTAGCTGTAGAATAACTGCCAGTCAATTTGGGGACGTTTGTAAGGCCACAAGCAGGCGAAATAAAGATAAACTATGTCAGTCTTTAGCGGAAATTCGAAATTTATGTACAAAACCAATAATTCACGAAAAAACTTACTGCTACTTTATTGTGTTCACCTTTGCAGATTTGTTTATTGATGTCATTGAACTGGATAGAGAGTATGTGGAAGTCTGTGGGATGGAATAAACGTCAGGTGTCAGGCGTCAGGTGTGAGGTGTTAAGCACCTGACGATTTCTGAATAAATGTCAGGTGTCAGATCAATCCTTTTCCCCAAAACTAAACTTCGGGTGTCAGGCGTCAGGTACGGTACCTGACGACTTCGGTGTCTGGTGTTTTCAGGTGTCGTGTGAGGCCGTTCCTAGGCTGAATCGCCTAGGAATTATTTCGTAAAAAAGGCAAATCTTTGATTACATTTCTTTAAAAAAAACCGCTCTTTTCATCGAAACAAAACGATTTTTCCTGTGTTTTGACAAAATTAATAAAGATTTGAAGTGTTTTATAACGAAATATAAAAATTTTCCGACTTTGTTCATTTACGAAATAAATCATTGTTTACGAAGTTTTGACTAAATGAATCAATAATGATTGTTTTTATTTTATGAAATAAAATTAATTTTTTTTTATTTATTAAACAAATAACCTTTGTGACCGTCTTAGTGATTAAAAACATTGAACTTGTCAGTGATCCAATTTTTCCTATTTTCTGCATGTTCCATGAACGAAAAACAACCAAAGGTACACGAAGCATTTTGGTCATTGTAGAATAATATTTGCAATTATTGCAGCATCCAAACATTCCTATTACGACAGATCGTGAAATTGCTATAACAAAGGCATTCGAAAAGATTATCGGAGCTGATAACTTAGTTTTTTGTCAAATTCACATCTTGTTGTCAGCACCCTCGTGCCCACGAATTATGACACATCTGACGCATCTCTATTGTGACGACACTTCCTGCTTTTGTACATATAACCCTTCTGACCCCGAAATAAACCAGTGTTCGTTTTACCTTACAACGTGTAACTTAATCCGAGTCTCACATAACGCAGTCGACATAGGAACCAGGCCGAATCTAACGTGAATCTTCGCCATCCACGCTTCTACTTCAACCAGAACATAAGACCATGGAAAGAATTTGCTGATTCTTTAAGAAAAGACCAGGATCCGAAACTACGACGAAAATCCGACCAGGTTTCAAACGGATGCCCGAAATGGAATCAAGTTTCACCAGAAAATCGCGAGAAATTCACCAAAAGCGTCGTATCACGTGTCGACAAAAGCGTTTCACAATTGCAAAAGCAAACTTTAGGAAATATTTTATTTGAAAATTTTCAGGCTTTTGATTATGACGGTGAAATTGGTTTGTGCAAAGACGAAACGTGCGAAATCAACTTAACTCACGATAGGCCGATTTGGATAAAACCAAGATGATTTTCAAAGAAAGAAGAAACTCGTTTACGAGAAACGATCACCAAATGGCGCGCAATGGGAATTTGCCAACCCTCGACTTCGAAATATTGTTTTCCTATTTTCACAGTCGAACAACCGCATCACTCAACCACGCCTTGGCGACCGTTTATCGATCTACGAGCACTGAACGAAGTCACCGACTGCACACGATACCGCAGTCCAACACGTACAACGTGTAACTTAATCCGAGTCTCACACTTGTAAAACGTCGTTGCGTGGCTTCGCAAGTATAATGCAGAATCGGACGATTAGACTGCGTATGTTAATCACATCGAAAAGCTTCTTGAATGCGAAACAAAAAACGAATTTGATGATAAGTATGACAAATTAAGTGTAACTTGGACCAAGAGCTTTAAAACGTATTTTGATAATGAATTGCAAAGTGACTTGTTGTGTCATTCTGCGAAATTATTTACTCGAAAGTTCTCTGCTTTTGTAACAAAATTACCAACAAATAATGCTAGTGAAAGCATAAATCGCCAAATTAAAGACAAAATTAATTGGAAGGAGATACCTTTAGATTCGCTTTTCGAAATGCAAAGAAATTACAGTATATCAACGAATTCAATAGGGCAATTGAAGGTTTTGGTAATTATCGTGTGAAACGTGAGTCTTGGGCTAAAAATATTGCACAAATTAACTTAGTTGGTTTGGTAAAAGATCTTCTGTTGGTTGAGTGAAATAATTAAGAACATCAAACGCAGCAATGAAGATCCTGTTAAGAAGATCATCCGTGATCCTCAACATCGGTTAACAAAGTCATATTTGGCTCATCTCGTTGTTGAGAACAATCTTATTTATTTCATTCAAGAAGCCAACACATTCATTGTTATTCCTCCATTCAAACCGGAGAAAAGAGTTGCAGTCATACGAAATGGTGGAAAATTTGTAAGTCAATGTGCACCAAAGGGGCATCAATGTTACCATGGTTTAGCTGCAATGTTGTATCTTGGTGACAAAATCCCAGATGATGATAATTCGTATAAATTGTCAACAATAATTAAGAAATCGAGAGGGAAAGGTAAATCCGGACTCAAGCAACCACGTGAACGGGATGTAGATATTGTTGCAATTCCAGCTGATGATTCCATAGTAGCTTAAATTCAAATCATCCTAGTCACCACAAAAAACTACGGATTAAGAAATATACCTCACCAGTGATTTAGTTATTGTTTTGATGCTTGTGTGCCTGGTGGACACATTTCTATGGGGTCAGTCATTCTCAATCCCCACCGAACAAGCATAAACTGAGCAGACACTGTTTCTATATCGCTTCATACCCCAAATCCCAATATAGTAAAAATATCCTTTACTGAAAAATTAGTGTTATAAATAGAATATGTTTATTTTCATGTTAGATCAGATTCTTTGTGTTATTTCTTTTTACAGGATTACAATGAAAATTTTACATTGCAATTCATGACATGGCAGTCATAATAGAAACAGTTTAAACACAACGCAAGCACGCACCATAAACATTTTAGAAATCATACTTTTCTGCAGTTTTCAACGAAGCAAAACACAGGATCAGTAGATTCAAACGTAAAGCATACATTATTTTTTTTTTTATTTAATTTATAGATTATGACAGTTGACTGTTGGAAGTTGATGAACGATTTTGTTTATTTTTCCACCCGAAACCACGCTACAGAGTTGTTTTTCTTCAAGATATTTATCAAAATGCGTATGATCTGTTTTTTATTTGTTTCTAATGTCTTTATTTTATAATATACATCTGTTAATATTTTGAAATGGTAATTTCTCTTTTGTTAGTCCTGCAGAATACTTCACCAACGGTTTAAAGATTGGTGCACTAAACTGGTGATGCAGCAAAGAATGAAGGCAAATTATACCATTCTGAGATACCCATCAGGTATCCGTTTGGATTCAGTTAATAAAATTGATTGTAAGTAATTTATTGTTTTTCTATTGAAATGTAATTTTATATTGAATTTACAGTTAATTAAAGTCATTGTAAATGATTTGTCTTTTTTATTGAAATATATTTTATAATTAATTTAAATTTATTTTTATATTCAATGAAATTTACTGTAATAACAATTTAAACGTTATAGTTATTTAATATTAAATTAAATTAGTTTTAACTTAAATGTGACTGAAATTTATTTTAAACATTACTAATCACATTATATTTTCTGACATTTAAAACTGAAGTTTAATGTCAATTTTATTATTTTAAATTTATTGTTTCACAGTTTTGGAAACTTAAATTTTATTTATTTAAATTGTATGTTTAAATCCTTTTAATTTAATTTCTGTAAATCTAACTTTTCTAGCATTGCATTGTTGACAGAATTTTGTACGATTTAGCTGGATTTATTGCTTTGAAATCTAAAAAAATGACCGTATGTGAAAAATGTAAACTATCTGTTGCTAGAGAAAGCAATTTGAATAATTGAAGTTCTTTTACACATTTAAAAGACTGGGGAACAGAAGTAGGAAAAACAACTCTCACCCATCCATCTCCATCACTATTTAAATTAGTAAAATTAATTGACAATTATGTTTCAAATGGATTTTAGAGTGATATTCCAAAGCCTGATTGTTTCTCTAAAATTTTAGATGGAGTATTGAGTGCATTTCCAATTGTAAAGTCGAGTGCAACAATCATTACAATGAATTTACAGCTGTGTGCATATATTACATTATTAGTATTAGAATTCACTTTTGCTCTAGACAAATCAATAAAACATTGGCATCTAGCACTGCAGCTAAATCAGCTAGAAAATTAAGTAAACTGTAACATCAAGCTAATGTACGCTTGGAACGACAAAGTCTTCACCACCATTCGAGTTAAATCCGCCCTTCTGAGCGAAGCAGGGAGAATGCGAATGGGAACCCAAACAAAGAAAGAAGTACTAGAAAGTACTAGTTATGGCTGTTTCTAAGAAGCCAAACTACAACAGAATCGTAGACCATCAAAACCACAGCAGTACCAATCCGGCAATGATTAAAGAAAATAGAAGTTTTTGATATCAACTGGACATTGGTCCTGAAATTCGAAGAAACCAATAGATTGTACAACATGATCGCAGAACCAAAGAAGAGAGATGAGGAATTCATCGAATCCATTTCGAGAATCACTTGTACTGCTGAGAAACCAAGTTAAAATATCGAGTTATGACACCAAAGATTCGCACACCTGAACATCCAGACCATAGCAACGATGTCCAGAAGTGGTGCAGTCAGAGGCAATGTTCTACATCAAGGACTTAGGACTTGTTAAGACCTTTTTGAGAATTCGATTCACAAGAGACAAGACAGTAAAGCCGTGTTCGAAAACGTGAAGCCTAATCCGAAACCAGAAGAATTGATTAGCGAGGGCATTGTGCAACCAATGCCATCACTATTTTTACACCAATCAAGCAAACATTACTCGTGCTCGCCCAAGATCAAATGCGTACGATACGATAGCTGTTATTAATTATTGTTTATAGCGAAAATTACGACATGACAATGAGATACAGTATCTGTATCCTACAGCAGACCTCTATACAGCTATACTTTATAAATAGTAATTTTGTTGAGTATTAGATTAATGCTGCAAATATGGTATGATATGAATAAAAATTCTAGTATAGGAAAATCATAATTTTCATTTTTTTTTACTATTCTGAAATCATCTTATTCACTTCCTATAGTATTAGTATGTCATATCCTCATTCCTCAGTTATTTTTTTAGATAAACACAGAAAAATCAAACAACATTGATCAACAAACAAAAGATCCAATCATTTTGTCATTTGTGGCATGATGAAAGATCTTGGGAGGATAACTGCTTCACTGTTTGGTGACATGCAATGCAAATGAAAAAAGGGATATTTCAAAATTGTGTCAAACAGTTTATGGAAGAAAACAGTTCTGTACAAAAGCCACAGAACATGAGAAAAAAATGAATGCCATCTGTAACAACTGATGTTAAAAATTATACCTTATCACCATTTTCTTTTCTTTTTTCCATCTGTTATAAAAATCAATTTATGTTTTGTATTTTACGTAGAATAAAAAAGATTTTTATTTTTAAATACATTGTCTATTATTATGATTATTGTTGCTCAAATCTTTTAAAAAGATAAAAACAAATTTCCAGTCCCTCAAAAAAATCATAAAAATATCAAAAACAACACAAAAAGGAAAAAAAATCTCTGCTTTTTGCTTCCAAACACCACCACCAGGTATCAGCACTGACTGAGCCAAATCATTTTCCAGTAGGTTGCCATAGCAACAGAGGAGGAATTTTGACTGAAATCCTCCTTTTCTCTTTACAATAAAAAACAATTATGACAAATACTGTTTTTTAGGAAAATGTATAGAAAACATATTAAAGCAAATACTAAGGTCAGAAAAAAAGCAGAAAACGAATGCCAAATTCACAGAAAAATGCTAAAATAAAAAGATAGACAAATTACAGCCTTCATCACCAGACGGCGCACCACACAGAATTTGAAAAACAGATATGAGGCAGTACAACCGAACCGAATACAACAGAATACATTAGCGTGGAAATTAAATGAGGCAACTCTAACGGGAGATTTATAGGCGAGAAACCGATTCAAGTGTTGCCATGGCTACCACCCACGAAGCAGGGGTTCAAGCCGCAACAACTGATTATGTATCTTTTATCCCTAGTGTCAAATCCCACTCCTACATTTCTTTAAATTTTTAAAATAATTTCATAATAATTTTTGGTTTTTGTTTTTTGAAATGACTGCTGGCATTTCATAAAGCGACTTGGTCGTGGCTGAACTTCACAAACACACATCTCCTATACAGACCCTTTCTATCTTGATAATCTGGCTGCATTTTTGAGTGGGATAAACAGGATTACGATCAGCTTTTGCAGGCAGGCAAAGCAAGCAGAATTGGAGAAGGCAAGTTTGACCAAACCAACACAGCACTATTTGAGTGTGTTAATACAAATGAAACATTACAACAAATGTCAAATTAATTTCTGGCATTGTTGTCAATTGAACAAAATTAGCAAATTTACTGAAAAGAATTGAACTGACCTGGAAAGAAATGTATACGAGAGTAGAGTAAAAGTTAGTGATGTAATTTAAAGCACATTTCACATGTACTTTTAATGCTGCAGCATTTTAAAGCATCTGGTGTTTTTCTAACAGACAAAGCATGCACAGATGTTTTACAAAGCTTTAATGCTCCAAAAAGTACATACTCTGGCACTCATTTAAAAGCAGAAATATTACCTGGGATTTTTACAAACACCAACCTTGTTCAAGACCCAAGACCAGAAAAATTTAAAAGCATGGTTGGGTATAATTCTTGGGATCAAAATGTTATTAATTATTGTTATAGCGAAAATTATGACATGACAATAAGGTATCTGTACCCTATGGCAGACTTCTATACAACTCATCATGATCATGAACAGGATTACTTTACAAATAGTAATTTTGTTGAGTATTGGATTGATGTTGCAAATAAGGTATGATATGAATAAAAATTCAAGTAATACAAAATTCATAATTTTTATTTTTTTTTTCTATTCTTAAATCATTTTATTCACTTCCTATAGTATTAGTATGTCATAGTTTCATTCCAAAGTTATTTTTTTAGGTAAACACAGAAAAAGCTAACAACATTGATCAACAAACAAAAGATCCAATCATTTTGTCATTTGTGGCATGATGAAAGATCTTGGAGAATAACTGCTTCACTGTTTGGTGACATGCAATGCAAATGAAAGAAGGAATATGTCAAAATCGTGCCAAACAGTTTATGAAAGAAAGCAGTTCTTTACAGAAGCCACAGAATATGAGAAAAAATAGAGTATCTGAGAATCAGAAAGTTTTCTGAAAAAACTAATTTTAAGGCTTTAAAGGCTGGATTATTTATTTTGCCTGAAAGACCTTATTTAGGAGCAAGCCCAGATGATGTCATAGATGACCAGACCGTTATTAAAGTAAAATCACCATTTGCTGGTCGTGACAGCAAAATTATTCCAAGTGAAAATTTTCTACTAGTGAAGCACGAAATTCGAAAACAATAGAAATACAATAGAAAAATGGCAATACAGTACAGCTTGTTTTTATGCAGCAAACAATACAGCCCAGAAGAGGCAAGCATATTTCATATGTTACAGTAGGTGTTATAAAAACAGTAACAAAATCACACTTTTTAAAATATTAAAAAAATTAATTAAAAAAAAAAGCAATTTCATTTCATTAGGTACTTCTAATCCAGATTCTGAATTGAATCACAGTCTTTCGAGGTGCAACGGAATTAGACCTCGATTATAATTTCTTCACTTTCAAAATTAAGTCACCCACAGCCAAATACTTGCACAAAATTAGCGAAAATTGCAAAGTAACGTAAAAAACAACTAAAACAAACACGAAATTATTGTAATCGTTATTTTTTTATCACACTCTTCGAATACTTCGATTGATTAACTACGGTACAAATCATATAAATATAAATAATAAACGAGAAGTTATTTGTCGACTTTGTAAGAATCCCGGACATTTATTGTATGACTAGCAGTGTGCCCGTGCTACGCTACGGGATACAGTAGCTTGTTTTTATTTTATTTTATTTTTTTTTGTTTTTATTTTTAATTGTGTTGTTTTCAGTAGTTGTGTTTTTTGGGTTTTTTTACTTTTGTGTCCTTGATACTCTTGCTAGCCAGAGACCAGTGAATCCGCGGATGCATCAAACATCCTGCATAAACTTAGCCAGCATAAAATCACAATTAAAAAAGTTAAAAAAAAAAATGTTTTTTTCTCTAGGCATTTCTTTAAAAATAATGATGCTGATAGCGATTTAAAAATCCGCTATCCTGCGCTACTTTTCCAAAAACGTAGCGCCGCTAGTAGCGATAGCGCTAAATAGTTTCGCTTTTTCATTTCATTTAATTCAAAAAAATATATAAAATGGGTTTTAAATTTAATTTCAAATTTATGTTTTTTGTATTTATAAAATTTTGTGAAGTTTATTTTTTCCTTTGATTGTTCAACTACATTTTACGTTGAACAAATATTTTTAAAGGGTCTTCGAATTTTTAAGTCAATATTTATGAGTTTTTGGTTGAAGGGAAGTTTGAAATCTGCACCTCTTTTAACTTCAAATTTTGTCTGAATTTATGTCATGGATTCTTTTTAAATTTTAGAAACAATTTCTTTTCTCATGTTTGATTAGAAATATGTTAAATTTTGTGTTGTAATGTTGTTGTATCATAATTATGGCATCACGAAATATTGAAATGACTCAAATCGTAAGTGAAATATTCATTTTCAATATTCAATTCAGAATATGTCAACTAGAAAGGCTAAATCATTCTAAAATGATAAAATTTAAAACTATAAGCGGGATTAGTCCCATAACTTACAGTACTTTGTCTAATTCTTGCCACCAGCATCTTCCTGCTTTGTGTAAGCCGTATCACGAAGAATTTAAATGACTCAGATCGTATAAGCATTTTTTCAATTTCCAACGACGGGCAATGAAAAATTTAAAATTGAAAACGACATTATTTACATACGTAAAGAACAACCACTAGATCAATTGGTGAATAGTCATCCCCAAATTGACGACCCACCAAATTTGCAAGGAATTTCACATCAATAATTTTTTTTAGGGCATGATCAACCAAAATTTTAGTCGCATGCAATTTGATCACGTGACTGGT